>JAGDQP010005281.1:3257-29889 GCA_022664845.1 Lepisma saccharinum
ATTATTATTATTATTATTATTATTATTATTATTATTATTATTATTATGAAAGCGAGAAACTTTCTCCAACGCTTATGCATTTCTTCAGAATACACATTGGTGATCTCCAATTATTTCATCTACACGCTGAGGCGTGTTAACAGGGTGTTACTCAGCACTTTGTAAAATGTTGGGAATAAAGAAATTCCGCCTACGTTGGACTTGTTCTGAAAATTATTAGAGCCTAACGTACGCCTTTTTATAGATTAGAATAGCTACTGAGGCTTTGAATTCCATTGGAAATTCCTCCTCTCTATATTAACGTCATTACTCCTGTAGTAGCTAAAATTTTCATTAGGTTTATTCTACTTTATATTTCTGGTTCTGGATTTATTTATGTTTCTTCATGTTGTGTAATAGTAATTTAAATATACCGAAATTTCGTTTATCTGGACTTTATGGTACTAGACGCATTCCACATACAAGAAATCCAGGATAGACCAGATTCAGTATATTTTCATGTTTTAAGAGCCTGGAAATACGGAAATACACTAATAAAATGGTTCACCGTATTTGCCAAAAGTGTAATTTATTATAATAATTTAACGACAAGCACTGCATTTCGAAGAATTTAGTAGACGCACTCACTTTGTATACGATGTACAAGTATTTGGATACTGATTAAGAATTACTTCGAAGATCGTTTCGGATAAGCCGTAGTTTCTGATAAGAGAGGCTTTAGTATATTTATTTACAAGAAACGGTGTAAAGAATATTTTGATCTTAAGGAAACAATTACGATCACAATGATACTAAATACTTAATTGTCAGTAGATGGCACATAATGATAGTAACATCTTAGGTAAGGTTTCTAGGGAACGCAAACGATAATTTCTTGCTGCTGATACTGCTTGCAGCCAATTACTATGTCGTCTTGACACTAACTTCCTAATGTTTCATCATGCTTTTGTACAATAAAGGTCTATTAATTTCTAAAGGCGTCTATGAACCTTTAATTGAAACTCTCCTTTATATTATAAGCTTTTAAACTGCATTCATGTACTTAGGTACTAAATGTAAGGTCAAATGTATCAATTGACTTTTTTTTTTGAAAGATAAATTTGGTTCAAATACTTTCCTTCAAGGCCGAGTTTCATTAAATACTTTGCATACGATCTGGTCATAAATTAAACATTGAGAAGTGCGTTATATTATTTAAAATTACTTTACTTAGATAATTCCTTAGTATTATTTAATGCGGTCTTCCTCGTTCAGTGAAACGCAACCATGGAAACAAAACAATTCCAAAGAGCGTGCGTCAAGATGGAATTCTAAATATGTCTGTCCACATTAGATATTATTAAAATAATTTAAAAAACGTAATTAAAATCTCATGCCTTCATTGTACATAGATATACCAGAATTATTTATATTTGTTTAACATTATTTTATAAAGGTGTTATGAAAACGTTTGCTAATTATAGAACAGAGCTCTGAAAAGTAGAAATTAAAAAGTGATGTATGTAGGGTAGACTCACGCTGCGTTTTCTGAGATAATTGTTCATTTCACACTTCAGTGCAATTCAAGACGTAAATTCCTGACCAGTATTTTTGAGCTGAAAGGTGGAATTCAAATATTCCTAATAGTGTATTGGCCGAATACTACACAATTCCTAATTATCTCAGAAATCTTGAATACTTGCGCAATAATAACTGTAAGAAATTTAACAATTTAAGCCAGTCACCCTTGTAGAGTGTAATCAAAGGAAGTTACAGCGATTCTTAAATTCATATTATCTAGATCAGTAGCGAAAACAATTAATCAGTTGAGAGAGCATTTGTTGCGCTATCGCACAGCTAATTTCCAATAGGCTGTGAAAGGTAAGTCTATACTAGTATTTTCATTCCTTTGCGTGTATCCACTTATCATTTTTTTAAGGTGAACTCGGTCTCCTTCTTACATTTTGCTGAATGAGAAATGGTTTACAAGAAAGAAAACTTCAATGATCACACATAGAACGTCACACTAGTACTTAACCAAAGCATGCGGAGGAGACTCTACTGAAACTACCGAAATATATTTATAATCAAAAGTCAATTTATTCCATCCACATTTACAACAGAACAAGTTAATTTTGAAGACCAACAAGTGTGATTTGTGACAAGCATCGAGCCTTAAGTAAGGATATTCGGGTGACTACTTATGTCGAGAGATAAGACGCCGGAGCAAATATTTAAACTCATTTGTCCTCTTTCAGTCTAATCCAGTGCAGACTAATTTTTTTAGTTCTAAGTGAGTTTTTTACGCTTCCTATAGCTGTGCGGCTACTGTTTAAAATCCAAGATTTAATTTCTGAGCTTCAGGCGGGATCCCTGAGACAACCGAAACTCTGACCTAAGTTGCATATGTGTTTAATTTTTACATGTGGAAGAACTTTTCGTTGAAACGTGGAGGAAGAACAACTACAGGTTTAGATGAAGAACCTCTGGAAAAGACTAGGTTACAGGATACCATTAAAATACGCATCTGAATTATTTCGCAGAGTACTTAGTTGATAGAAGTGATGGGCAAGGAGAGAGATATCTCGAAGGCATTCTAAGATTAGAAGAAAAGGTACCAGGAACGATAAGACAAATGGCTTCTGGAGATGCAAAAACCATTTTTCCCCATTACTTCTTCAATATTGCAAAATAAAAATTACATCACAGGTTCAAATTGAGTTGTATTTTTAGGGCTTTGATTATCGTATTTCTATGCTTGACTAGCCTGTATAGTGATCTAAGATCTATAAATATACACGGAGTCAATGCATGTTCTCCATGCGGAAAGATAACAGTAAACATGCCACAAAATGTTTACGTGCTATTTGTTTCTACGCCAATTTCAAATCAGAACGAAAACTATTGAAAATTGTGACCTAGTGCTTAATTAAATAGATTCTGTCTTCCTCTCTATATCTTAGATATGTGTGATATATTTATGTAGGTAAACACTACATACATTTTTCTTGCACTTATAGTCAAAGCCCTTCATAATAATTTCACTATAAATGTAATATTTAGTGTGCTTCAATCTCGAAAAATACACCATGTGCAGAGTGTCTACTTCAAGTCGGGCGAATGCTCACGAGTGTGCACACGGTGAAGCAGGCCAGCCGTGACGCAACTAATTTTGAAGATATTAGAACGGATACCGTGCTTGGGACCTAGAAGCCGTCGAGACGTACAAGATGGTTCTGATTCTGACCAGTGTCATATTCAGCCTATGGAGGTTGTTCGTATAGAATGGACATACAAGCCGTGAATTCAGATCTGTATTGCCGTGCCACAACCCTCGAAGGCCTTTACTTGCTCACTACTGACAGGTTTCAGAGCGAAAACGGAGCAAGTAATATCCAAGTGTCGAGCAGTATTTTCATGGTTATTTCATGTAGCAATACATATGTGGCTTAGGAATACTTTATGATAATTTTAAGACTAAATTAGTTAGTATATTGTTGGATTTTAGATGTCATCTACAAGTTTCGTCCAAGTTAATGGATTATTACGTTAACCGGACGAAATCTAATCTCATTTTCAGAATAGACTATTAAATTAAGTCACAGTATATATTTTACATATCAAAGAGAAGCTACTAATTAATTTGTTATTAAAGTTATATCCGTTACCATTTTGACAATGGGAAATACTATAGAAATACTTGTACCCTTTTATACTTGTATCTTCATTTTACATTAGTGCCTACGTAGTGTGTTTGCGCATTGAATCAGGAGAAAGAATTACAGAATTCAGGAATGTTTTATCATGTTCAGCTAAGTACAGGTGTAATCATCAAATCCCTTAATAAACAATCAATAGTATAGATGATTGTCAATAGATGGCAGGAACAACGTTCAAATTAAGGTAATACTCATGTGAAACTAAAAGTTGCTACTTTCTTGCGCTATATGAAACAAATATCTAATATTTCATTATTCTTCAAAAACACACCTTTACGATGACCAACTATTAAGGTGTAAGCATTTTTATAGATCTATTTGGAACATTTCCTTCTAATAAAAAGCATGGCAATAAAGTACTAGCCAGTTAAGTAGAACATGCAGTGTAGAACCGATTATCTTTTGATTCATTAACTTTAAATAAATAAGATTCTAATGGAAGAAATTCAGTACAAAAACTCTTTCGGGGTAAAGGGAAGAGTGACGCAAGAATTCAACTCAGAAAAGAAGTGATATCCAATTATCCATGTTGCGAGTGACTTGCTTTGTGTCACTATGCTGAAAGTGTTTTCTTTGTAATTAAATTAAGATACTTGGTATCTTCCCTTCCATCGTAGTGACACAAAGAAAGTCACTCCCAAAATCGATATCACTTCTTTTGTGAGTACTATTCTTGCGTCACTTTTATTTTTACTCGGAAGGGTTTTTTGTACTGATATCACTTATTTTGTAAGGCTACCCATTAACGAAAAGTACATAGTCTTCATACAAAAGATCGCTTTTGAACCATGGTAGGCTCCGTATTTCGAAAACGGTAATTTCTATAAACAAAATAAGCATTTTTTTGCCCCAAACTATTAGGGCACACAATTGACCCCCAAAACCAACTGGCACCATCCATTTGTGGTTAAAGCAAAAAGACATACAGAATGACAGACACACTTTTCGATCATTTGTGAAAATTCTGTGATTCGGCCAAAAAACGTCATAACTTTTGAACCACAACACCGATTTCGACGTGTAATACATCGTTGCAAAGGTATTGAAACGTAGCTTACGATTCCCTAAGTTACTAGCCACCTCGAAGCCCGGACTTAAAGACCTGTGGTGATTCGCTCTGGGGATTCATCAAGCATATTGTTGCAGCACAACACTATGCTACGACTGATGAATTGAAAGAAGCTGTGAGACTTGCTTTCAGATGGGTTATTACACCAACGCTGAGAAGAATGTCTCACAGAACCTAATGACGTACTATTTTGTGTTCGAAGCACAATGGAGCTCATATTAATGTGTTAGACATTTAGACATAAAAGAAACAGGAATCTATTACACATAAAACCCAATCAGTAGTATGTACTGTACATCTATATGTATAATTTAAGTTTGCATAATTTGAGTATTTAGTTCTTCAATGGGAGGGTGACGGGACTTCGTGCCCACCCTCTGTATGTTTAGATTTCCAACTAGAAAGTTTATTGAACTGAAACGATGCGTACCGTACAAAACTTGAGGAATCCCAAGAACATTTTTTTTTATTTTATCACGAAATGCTAGCCACTTTAGTGACTAGCGCCCTCTAAAGGGTTACGTCCTCTAAAGGGAAGGGATATTTGGTAATACGGGAAGTGAAAGGAACTTGGTGGAAGGTCTAAAGGGTGTTATACTATTTATTACTATTTATTATTGAATTACCAATATCTTACAAATCGTGTGTTAGGATATGATAAGCTTTGCGCTTATAACCATACTTTGAGGTGAGAAATTGAAGTAAGTCTGATGATGAGAAATATGAGAATGAAGTGCTCTGAAAACGTCACAACACTGGAAACACTAACAACAATGATTGATCCAACCTTCTTGCCTAGGGGCAGCACTAGGCGTTATGAATAGACAAATGAGCCCTCTGGAACAACATTTATGTAGATATTGCAAAATGAGAATGAGAGGTGTGTATTGATTACGAATGATGATGGAAGTGGGAAGGTGCTTACGTTTAGGTGCTAGGTATAATCTGCAGGAGACGTAACCGAGAAAAATACATAGGGTCCTGAATAGGTTTAGTTTTACTTTAAACACGTCTTGTGCTGCTTCCTTGATGTAGTTGAGAATGGTATCGCGTGCGAATGGATGTATATTTTGAAAGGTGAGGGTGAAAAATGCAAGGATTTGTTCAATGGTGGGTGGAGGGAGGACCGAGGAGAGTTGTGGTTGAGCAGGGAGTCGAAGAGGAACAGTGAGGTGTTTCTACGTTAGCTTCGGGACGGCCTTTACACTTGTAGGAGTAGGTAGGAGGCTGCTCGCCGCATTGGCTACACTGATGTGGTTGTTGTTGATTGATGCACTGAGAGGTTTGATGAGGGCCTGAGCAATATGCACATTTAGCATTGTTTGGACAATGTTTGGTGGTATGATGGTTGTATGTCTGACATTTTTCGTATCTCAGTGGAAGAGGTGGAGTGGTGCGAGACGGTTCTACCCTGTAGCGTTTTTTGAATATGAATGCACCAAATTTTAGCAGATGATCGATGGTTGGTTGATGTCGTGTCAGAACTCGTATCATGTAACTGGCTGTTCCTTGTTGTGTCTTGATTCGTAAGCACTTTGAGATGGTGTGTCCTTCGGATTTTAATTCGTTTTCTGCTTCAGTGTCGGATATGTTAGGTTCGGATCCGCGAATTGCGACTGACAACATGGGGGTTCTACGTGGAGGAGGTGGTAGTTTGATTGGCCTAGTTTCCATGGATGTAAGTTTGGCTTCTTTTCCAAATATCTCGTAACTATGTTTGTTTCTGATTGTTTTAGCGAAATTGATATCAGTTGACTTGATAATGATCATTCCGGGTTGGCACTATTTGTGAGATGTTTTCTCTTGGAAGATACCTGATAAATTGTTGGAACAGAAGTCTTGGTGTACTGAATTTGGAATCAAAGTTGGTCAGTAGAAAGGAGAATATGGAACCAAAGTTGGTCAGTAGAAAGGAGAATATGGAACCTTGTGGAGGTCCAGAAGTTCGGTCGTGGATCGATTCGGAGTCAGAGAGATTTATGCACTTTTCAGAACAGGTATCGGAAGCACTGAGAGTATGAGTTCTTTTAGGTGGTGGTGAGCTGCCTGAATGACGTAGTTGCGGTGATTTAGATCTGGAACTTGCCGGAGATACTTGTGGGCTACCGCGTCGGTGTTTAACTGATGTTCCCAATGAATCAGATTTAGATGTAGCCACGGATGTTGTTTGCTGAACAACTAAAGGAAGAGTATGTTTGCCTGAAGTTCTGTTCTCTCGTGGCATGGTCCTGAATGATAATATATTACAATGGGTGATAAGTAGCCAGACTGAAATGAATACGGTGAGTACTAGTGACAGGCCAGCCACTGTGATGACGAAGAATGAACATGTAAACTACAGTCGGATGATGATCAGTCACTGTGCAATGACTGCAGAATATATCTGGGTTACTCACACCCTCCGACACTGTGAAAGCGCCGTCAGTCCCACTGGGAACGTATACGTGCTGTTCTCACTAGTACGTTTGCTATACTAGGTCCTCGTTAACACGCTAACGTTTCTCAGTCAGGCTGGGTGAAGTCTGTGCCCAAGAACAGATAATCCATATGTCTTCTAGAAAGCTAGGTCCCATTTACGTGTGAGAATTATAACGTTATTTGCAAAAACTACAGTAAGAAAAGCCACATATAACATTAGTAATAGATAATTTATTTCACGCTTGAAAATCAGAATTTCTTAAGCATCTCGAAGTTGCCAAACTTTACATATAACCTTAAAATTACAAAACTTTCTGAAAATGATCATTCAAAATTTAATACAAAACTGAAAAAATCACTACGAAACCAATAATAGATGGAGTCACATTTAGACTCGTACTTCTCAGTATTTCAAACATACAATGGAACTCATTTCAAAAAGTCGCTTTTATAATGTACGTCCTTGGAGATAAAAGGGTAATTTAAGGGTAAATGCTAATTTCTTTATGAAATGTATTTCCTATTATGTATAATATTAGTATATCTTGTTGGGTGTATTATGTAACTAAAGTCCTTTATTTTATTTCGAAATATATTCTTGACTTTCAACGTTAGATAATTTCAATTATCCCTTCGCCATTGATGCTGAGTGATTGTTAAAGTCAATCTTGCTCGAATACAGCTGCTTTTAATTACCTTTTTATTCATTGTGTTGCGAGGCGGACAACATTGGAAGAATTTAGAAAAAAGACAATTAAATTAATTCTTGGAAATGACTTTGGAATTGCATTCGTTAGAGAAGAAATGATAATATCAAAGTCGAACACCTCACATCAGAAGTATGTATTCGGAGAGAAAAAATATATGTCACGATTTTCAAAGTTTTGTTAGAGTCTAGACAAATAAAACGAATGTTGTAGGTAATTTTGATAAGAATTAAATTTAACTGAGAATTAAATTTAACAGATTATTTTGTAAAATAATCATCATTTGTAAAGATAACTCAATGTCGCGCGTAAAGAAATAACCACCAAAAAGTTGTTTTTACAGATTAAATGTTATTAAATCTAGTAAAGAAAACATGAACCAGATAAATCCTGATATTTTAATACTTACCTCTTCAAATTAGTACTCTAAAGAAATTAAGGAGAGCCTAATTTTAATATTTCTACTCCGTAATATGTAATCAATATCATTTTCAATGTCACCACTAAACACCAACTGACTTTGTCTGGTGCAATGTTGATTACTGCGGCACTACAAATGAAAACAAAAAATCATTTCTTTGAAGATTTTTAAAATGTACAAGGGAAAACCTGGTGAGTCCATATTCTATATTTTTCCAGGAGACTAAATTGAAAGATTGAAGACTTCCATATTTTTTTTTTTCAATTTATTTTTATTTTCTGTTTAAATGATAAAGTATAATAAGGAGAAATATCACTATTAAAGTTATGTAGATTTGTTTAAGGGATCTATGAATACACTTAGTTTTTATAATGAATACAAATTTTATGGGTGAATAATCTGACAAATGAATGACGTACTGCGTGATTTCTAGTCTTCTGCTAATAGACTACAAACACTTGTCATTATTTGAGGTATCCACTTGGAATGAGTGCCACCCGTGGTTGAGTGGTAACGTTCGCTGTCTTATAATTAAAGGTTCGATTTCCGGTGGCAGACAAATGGTACGAAGCTCACGTTAAACTGTAGGTCTCGTCCGTAGAATGACATCTTAATCCGATGGAAGAAAATAGCAAACCACTATAGGTTGACCTTGCCCAGGATCCTTCGAGTCAAGACCCACTTTCGGGCACAATATTCATTATCATAATCACACGACTTAACTTCATGCGATTGCGGTCTTAAACGTTTCATGGCGTCACTGACACGACCAAATTTCTTCCTGAACTTGGTAAGCTTCTTCGAAGGCGTATTTTCTTCTTGAACAGAAGAATAACTCTCTTATATATCAGAGGGAATCCTTTCAAACTCATTCCAATGGTAAAAATAACCAAATTAATCCTAATAATGACTCTGTAACAACAACAACAATATTTGCCATTCATATACTATATAGCCCCATAGTCACTGACTCACTGACTGACTCATCATCATAAATCACAGGCCAAACTACTGAAGCTACAAACACCAAATTTGGTATGAAGGTGTAGGACCATGAGTAGGTAAAGGGAAAAATCAGACATTTTGGAAAAGTCGCCATCTTGGATACAAAGTGGCGGCCAAACCCATTGTTGCATAGTATAGGGAGGCTAAACGGCTGGGGCTATTGAATTGAAATTTGGTATGAAGGTACATTATTGCTAGTAGATTATGAAAATATTTTCAAATTTTCTAAAAGTTGCCATCTTGGATTCAAAATGGCCGCCAAACCCATTGTTGTATAGAATAGGGTTACTAAACGGCTGGGGCTATTGAAATGAAATTTGGTGTAAGGATACATGATCAATTGTAGGTTAATATAATATTTGATAATTTACCTAAAGACGCCATCTTTGATTCAAAATGGCGGACTTAAAATTTCATTTTCCACAACTTTTGTGGTAGCAGCACGAAATCTAGCAAAAGGTGTATCATAATTAGTAGTTTAGAAAAATAAAAAAATGTTTTGGGAAAGTCGCCATCTTCGATTTAAAATGGCCGCCCAAAAATCATTTTTGACACCGTTTGAGCTAAAGAAATGAAATTTTATTTTTAGTTGTGTCTTCACGTGTAAGTCACGACAATATAATAAAACATCAAAAAGTCGCCATCTTTAATCCAAAATGGCCGTCCGAAAACACATGTTCTAAACCACTAAGTCTAGACAAACGAAAATTGGTATGAAGGTGTACCATGATGGGGAGGTCACTCAAGAAAGTGAAACACTCCTAAATGGGGGCGCAGCCACCCCACAATGGGTGATATATTTGTAGCATGGAGTCGTCCAGAGTCTGTTTACAATAAAGGGGCGCAGCCGCCCCCAAACCCTCATGTTGGGAGCGCAGCTCCCACGGGGGTCTGGGGGCAGCGCCCCCAGCGAAGCAAAGCGAGTCATAGCTATACAGGCCAAACATCAAAGACAGAATAAAATTTCTATTAGATTCCTTGCACTTGTCAGAATATCCTCGTATTGTATGAACTTGTAAGGTTTTGCCACTGTATGCGTTTTTAAGATATTGAAGTATTTATGGACTAGTCAGGTTGTTATCCAGTTCAGTGAAGCAATCAAACAATACACAACGTAAACTATTAAATGGCAAAAATATGCAAAATTTTGTCATTTTGACCTTAACAGAGTTTTCCCTGTGCTCTTCAATTTCAAATAAGATCAGGGGAAGGCAGAAATATAAAAGAGTCTGAAGTAAAAGTGAACAATAGCGAACATGTTATTACTAAATAGGCAATTGTCGGTAGATGACAGGTTCAGAAATTTAGCATAGTTACAGCAGATCTACATGCAATAAGACAAATATCATTCTGCGTGCAGCAAAATTTGCATCAAATTTAATGACACTCGCAAAACAAATATCGTAACTGTTATTTACCATTTTGTACAGTAAAATAGCATTCACTTAAAGACGGCTTCAGCTGTTTCTGTGAGCTCAGAGTTTAAATATAAGAGTATCCCATACCAAACTATAGTAATATAATTCAACATTTTTGGACGAGGAATTTGGTTAAAGTTTTAGGCTTTATGACCGATTTCTTGTATTATATTGATCTAACTGATAAACCAGGAGCATTTGGTATCTCCTTTGTTTTTGATCGATCCTCGATAATTTTTCTTTTCCTTTCTTCGCATAAGAGAAAATTAGATTCCACACGTTTTAAAAGCTGATAAAAAGGAAGGTTAGGGTATTCAAAGAGTTACGTGTAAAGTACATAAACGCAATTCATAAAGTGATTTTAGGGAAGGTCGCAAGTCAGAAGGTCGTTCTAGGTTTCGCATTCTTACTTTTAACTAACGACCTGAAGCTTAGACAATGGGCATTATTATTATCCGTGGTAAAGGGTTTCGTTTGTAACCAAAGGGAAAAGTAAGTTTTAGGTTTTCATGATCAATATTAATAGAAATATGGGTTGCAGAATGCCATTATAAATACATTTTCTGCATTCGCATATGGATAATTTCGCAGAGAACGTAGTTGATATAAATGGCGGGCAACGAGAAAGGTTTTATCAAGACATCCTAAGTAAGGAACAAGGAAAGTAGGAAAAGACTGCTGGTGTCTGCGAGATAAAAGCACAACACCCAAACGAAACAAAATTCATATGAAACAATTTTGTTTTGTATATTTTCTTTTATGTTCTAAAACATTGTTCTACAACGTTCTAATACTCAGAAACCGCTATATTACAGGGCAAAACTTCTAGGATTGGTATGCTGCCAGTAATTTGGAGATCTATTTGACGTTCACATTCACATTCTAAATGTTTTAAAAGCTAAATATAAACTTTAATCTCAGATTTAAATTGACGAATTCTGCAAAATAAGTCTTAAATAATTAAATATATTAATTTACCCAGGACCAATACAATAGTTCGTCGGCCCACAGTTCTAAAGTATACATAAGTTCAAAGCTTCAATTTGCGTTTCATTTGTTTTAGCAGGGCTTTAATTACTGTGTTTCAATTCCTATTTTCCTGTATTATGATCTAAGCTTTATAAATATATGAACAATAAATAACTAGAGAGTCAAAATTTTGTTCTCTAAACGAAACGAGATGACTGGTGATAACGCAAAATCGTTTATATGCTACAAATTATCTCCGATCATATTTGAAATCAGCACATGGAAACAAATGTAAATAACTTTAGCTAGTATCTCGTTCTAAATTTCTGGTATATTTTTGTACCAATTTATTTAAATAGATTACTTTCATGTTCTTTATGTTCGTAATATTTCCCCATTTAATGTAATGCTGAGTTTTTATCTTTCGTACATTACAATTTAGAAAAATAGACAATATGTTAGCTTTTTAACCCTTACCTTTTCAATTCAAGCTTATTAGAATAATTTCGGATTCTAGGCCAGTGAAAAAGTGACAATATTTGTCCAATAAACTGTTTTCTTATGAGGAAATATTTGCGATTTTTGATTTAAGAGACAATTGCTTCGAATCTTTAGATTGGTTCAATATGAAGTTATTTCTTTTTCATCTAATTGCCCATTTCAATAACTCAAGACTATATTGGAAGTGAGCAATTTGGATATCAAGGGTTGTTGTTAGTTAGTTCCCACAATACATTAAACGAACAAGCTGTCAGGTAACATTCAGACAAATAAATTAAATTATGTCGTGAGTTTGTTTTATTTCCTCTCATCTACCTTATGCGAATGCCTCGCTTACTAGTTGGTGATAAAAGTAAACGTAATTACCTCATAGGTCTCAATATGTTTTTCAGTATTTTCAGATGATGTATATCTTTTGGTGTTTATACCGGGACAAAACAGGACATTTAAATTTTTAATTATTTCTACTACCAACTACAAGCAAATCCTGAGAAGCTCAGGAAAAAAATACCTTTAACTTTCATTAAAAAGATATGAAGAATATAAGTCAGGAAAGAACAATACTATTTCAAATATTACAAGTAAACTTCCAAGTTTGTTGATATTAATCGATGGAAATTTGTGAAAGGAATGAAACTAACTGTCATGTGACATAGTAATGAATGCTTTACTCTCATAAAATAATTTAGGGTGGATATAGGATAGGCGCACTAAACCCTATATTCGCCCCGTGCGCAGAAATCCTTAACTACAGCTCTGTATTGCCATGATGATAATGGGTGTTCTGCCCTAAGGTCCCTGGACCAGATAAACCGATGGTGGTTTGGCATTGCCTTGCATCAGATGAAGATTACGTTCTAAGAACGAGAGCTGCAGTTGACCATCCCATTAAATAAGTACCCCCAACAACATCCCTCAACCTGGATATCGAAAATGAACTTTCCGACGTCTAGAAAGCTGAAGTTCGTAACGAATATTTCTCACAAGGGCGTCGGCAGGATTTTCCCCAAGGCGGAGCAATATTAAGTGCAGACACAAAAACAAATGGCGGATTCAGGATTTTCGTGAGGAGGAGCTCTGGTAGAATAGAAGAGGAACGTTTTCTAAGAAATAAAGTATTTTATCTTGAGAGTGTTCTCTCTGGACCCGCCACTGTCTTCCAGGCACCTATGATTTCCGCTTCAGCTCAGAAATAATTATAAAGAAAAGACAATAATGCATACCTCTACCTAAATATCCATCTATATCTCCCGAAAAACCTGGATTTTAAAAACTGCCAGTTCGCATATTTTGGTTTCCTGATAACGATATCCACCCAGCCCCTATGTCCAGGCAGTAACGACTTGCACTTTGAATTGAAAATGCGTAGTTACGTGGGTTCGAATCCCATGACCGACCATTATAACTGAGATTTTCCAAAGCTTTCTTCTGTTCTGCCAGACGGATGCCGGAATGGTACCTGGTCGATTCCTCCCTCATCCTCTATATCCTACATACCCCATCCGGCTTGAGCCAAAGATGCTTAAACGTCATTAATTCATTCAGATTGAAAATAACGATATCTATAGAAGTTATGAACACACGTGGTGGCGACAGGCTTAGAAAGTTGTACTCTATAAGTAGTGCTTCAGAAGTTATGCAAGTACAATCCGTCCACGAATAAAAATAATTATCAAATATTAAAAGTTTAAATTTAATTTGTCCTTGGCGTCTAATCCTTCGAATTCTGGGTTGAACAGCAGTCACTTCAATCCATTGATTCATCTACACATTCCGGTTTTTATATTCTTCTGAC
Source organism: Lepisma saccharinum (assembly GCA_022664845.1). Classification (NCBI taxonomy): domain Eukaryota; kingdom Metazoa; phylum Arthropoda; class Insecta; order Zygentoma; family Lepismatidae; genus Lepisma; species Lepisma saccharinum. The sequence goes on from JAGDQP010005281.1 coordinate 17,259, forward strand.
GATCCCAATTGCTTTTTTTTATTTGTCTACCTTTCAGTTCTAATGTTTTTATTTTGAAGAGAAACCTCTGAGCAATGATACTGGTAACAATTGTCGATCATTGCACATAGCACACAGGAGCAGCTGGGTTAAAAAAGAAAAGAAGAAACAAAACTAAGCAATCTATGTCCCCTAAGACAGACATCCATAACATAGAGTAGGACACAAGCCAAACGTGCAGTGATCTTGCCGAACGCTTCCAGGTCTCTGATGAAACAGTCATCTGCACCGCATAAAGAAGGCGTACAAGGTGAGCAAGTGTCTAGTCCAAACTGACAGAAGCTAACTAGGACCAATGAGAGACAGCCTGTTTGTCATTGCTTTCTAGGCACCACAACACACCCAAATGCGATCTAGTGCTCACCAGTGGCGAGAGCTGGGTCCAGTAAGAGACTCCGAGACGTACCAGGCATTGGTTGTCACCTGGAGACCCTGTGGATCACACCTCAAAACAAGCTCTACACTCATGCAATATATGTATTTTGTAAACCAGTAGCACTACGAGATGCTAACAGCGGATTAAATTATTACTTCGGATTTGTACTTCCAACAGTTGGAACCTGGACAACAAGCGCTGCATTAGAAAGAGACAGTATTGGTAAATCACAAGGTAAATCGTAAATGATATTGATAACAATGAAATAAATACAGTGTTTCTAAATCAACAATGGAACTAATAAATACATATGTTAAAGATTTTTAAATAACATACAATTATTTATTTATAAATATAATTTCGCTATATTTACAAAGAGTAAAACACAAGTAATCTATTCATCAAAGAAATTAATTTCGTTAAAGAAGGAACCTATTCCTCCCCAGCAGGCAGCGCACCAAGGATAGATGAAATGTTACCTCTATGAACATGAATACTAATACGCTAAATAAGAAGAGAGGTTGCGCGGTCATCACCAGAATCAATCTTAATGCACTGACCAACTTCTTTGATAAAATTAAGGTCCTTCATGCCCCAAGTACCAATTGACTCAATTGCGATGCGGACAAAAATGAACATATCCAACAGATTACTATACGTGTTGCCTATTTTATCGGCTGTTGTACATGCTGGCTCTCAAAAATGAATGTGAAGGATTGGTAAGGGCAAGTAAAATTCCATAATCATGCTCTTTCCCTTTTCCATAGCACTGGTGTCATACCATCAATATAATTTTAAAGATTATATTCACTTCTGTTTAATTAATTGTTGTAACCTAGATTTTAAGGCATTGATATCTACTACTAATAATAATAATAGTAGTATTTTAGTAGTAGTGATAATCCACGGGGGGCAATGCCTTCCACCAAAAGCATGCCTGAAAGAAACACAGACAGTATCTCGGAGCTCACGTTAACAAAACGTGTATCTCTGTCAGAAACCCACAATTTCATCCGGGGTGATAATGACGATTGTAACATGTGTTCCTTCAAATAAAGTGCTTGTGCGTTGAAGGCACTAATCCTCCATTAGTTTTTCTAAAGAGCAAAGATTAGAAATATAATTATAATGTTGTGTATTTGAGTACAAAAGTCACGAAATGAAAGAAAGTGCCAAGAGATAGAACATGTGAGTGAATAATTGTATATACAAATATAAAGCTACTAAGCGTTATATGGAACTGCGCAGAGGGATTAAAATTGTTACAGGAGATTAAATGTGTTACAGGATGTATAAAATAAACTTATTGATAACAGTAACCAAAAAAACTGAATTTGGAAAGAACAAATGGGAAATACAGAATTGCAGTTTAGTTATCCCTGGCACCATTCAGAAATTCATTTCGATAAAAAACATATTGAATTCAATTCATCGACGATTGTTAGAATATTGCGGAAAAATTAATGGCAAATTTCAAGATTATCTGAACTTATTTTCATGTGGAAGTTATGTTAATAAGGTAAGAGCATTTACTAGAACATATATAAAAGATCTAGTCGATTTTTGTGTTGGAGGACAACACTTGCAAAGGAAAGAAGTAGAAAGAGGATTTTTCTGTTTCCATTATATGTAACTTTAATCAGGTTGATCCGAAATTTAAGATATCGCTCGGTGCCTCTGTATTTTATTCAACCAATTATAATCCTCAAATATCTGCCCTCTGTTGAGTTTTACTTACTTACTTATTCCATATAGACTTACAATATTGTCTATTCTTCCTGTAAGTAAAACACGTTATTTCATAACAAAAAAATAAAGAGTTACTTCAGATTATTTTAGAAATTCTCTACACAGTAATAATATTTGTTCTTATGGAATGTAAGTCTATTCACTTTAAAAACATTTCATGCTTGTAGGTAATTTGTTAAAAAAGTCGAAATCAATACATTTGTAGATTTGAGAAAGCCGGAATATTTGAAAGGTAGCCAACTGAAATTAATGTGAGTCGTGAGGACATCTTTAGTTACGATAAATAACTCTTTATTTTCTGCTGCAGAAAAAGGTTGATTGTCTACATTATCGAACAAGGATGTATTTTACTTGTCTCCCTTGATTACGAACAACGTGTTAATATATATTCCATGCGTGTTATCATTGTATGGAACATCAAAAAACATTGGTTCGGTGTTATATACACGATAACAGACACAATGTTCCTCCGAAGCTGGTGCAGATGTCTGGGTGCTGGTCTGAACGTAATTCTTTCAAGATCTCACAGATATGCCTCATATAATATGATATACCTTCTACGGGATTGGTAGGGAGAGTCTGCTGTTCTGTTCATAATATAATTCAAACCTACTCACTTACTCTACGGCTTACGGAACTCGCAACTTCACCGCCGCTATAACAAATGTTTGTCATAGGATTCTATCCTGGGCAAGATCAAACCATTTTTCATCACAAACACCTGCTTCTCGAAGATCCCTTCTAATATTGCCCTTCCAACGGCGTCTAGTGTTTCACATTCTCTCTCCTTTTGGCTTTCCAACCAAGAAGGAATATAATCTTCGTTTTCCCCCCATCCGAGCTAGATGGCCTGCCAATCTTAGTCGATGCGATTTTGTTATTCTTACATCATTGGGTGAGTCGTACCGTCCGCGTAGTTCTTCATTATGCAGTCTCCTTCATTCTCCGGTTACGCAATTCTAACTAGTTGGCATAAAAATATTTCTACACAATCGAAAAGAACTCTGGGTGTTCCGTCCCTGCGCAGCAGTTGTTAGTGTTACCAACCGTTTGTGTCATGAGATGTTATCAAGGGAGCTTTCTCGATTGTAAGAGGAATCGAAGAACTAATTTGTTTAACATGAGAACCCATCACCTACATTTTCTAACTCAGTGAGTAACCAGTGCTTGAGGTGGCAATAGCAGGAATATTTTTAATGCACATCATTAGCAGCAACCAAAGATATAGGTGTTCTCTTCAGCAAGCACAGGTTTCATAGCGTTAGAACTTTGTGAAATATGGGGGAGAGAGGTCTCATGTAAATATCACTTCTAAATCGACAAAAAATCAACAAACTACGTATTTCAGCCCAGACTTCCTTGCAGTGGCCAGACTTGCAGGTTTGACTCGTATATCTAACATATTTCTCATCACACTTACAGAACGATGTCGACGTATTGCCCAAAAAACAGCGCTCAACCAATTAGTTTTTAAAGTAATTTATGATGGAAGACGGCTTCATACTCGCTGAACGTGATTTTCATTGTCCCTAAATTTTCTATCCTTTGATCTTCGTGAGTGAATTAAGATATGGCGAGGATTTTTAACATAGTTGATACACACAAGAACACCCACTCTGTCTTTAACATTTCTCAATGTTTTATGAATATACAGTTGGCGGCAACACTTGTCGTTTGTAGTTTCGAAAATTCAATTACGTAGACAGAAGCTGTCAATGTTAAACTCGGTCTAAACGTCCGTCACTGTATCCCAAAGAAGACCTCGACAAAGCAAAGCAAACAGCCTAAATTCAACAGCAGAGAAATTAGCGGAAACCTTTAACGTACACAGGACAACAGCTAAAAGAACTCGCGAGTTGCTGTGTTCGATCGTCGTGTTCCGCATCAACTGAATGCAGCTCAAAGAAAGCGGGGCGTTGCGACTTATATTTCCTTTCTTTCCAGGGACAAAAATGAACTTTTCTTGACGCTTACTGTCACGAGTGATGAGATGTGGATTCTGCATCAGAACGTAAATTGTCGGCGGGTAATGGTGCGTTTCGGAACCGCCTCCATCGACGTCCAGTCCAAAACTTCATCTCAAGAATGTAATGCTAAGCCTGTTGCGGGATGACAAAGACATACTTCACAGGAGATCCTGGATCCGAACCAAATAATTAATGCCACCTTGTGCTGTCAATAGTTAGACAGATTTCGAGCATCATTTTCATAGAAGCACTCATGTCAGGTCACATCAATAGTCAACAAGTCTACATCCACCATGATAACGCCAGGCCACATCCTGCCGTCATCAGTCGTCTAACATTGAGTCACTTACTCACCATGGAGGGGGAGTTCTGTTCTCCTGATGTGTCCTAACAGACACCATTTTTCGGTCTTTTCTTAAATCCTTCGCTCGGTTAAATCTGCAGTCGAGTTCATTGACACCAAACCTCAGAACTTTTATCAGCTTGGGATTCATCTCCTTCCAGAAAGATGGAAAAGAGGTCATGGATTGCGATGACGATGACACACAGTTGCAGGCGAGTTCCCTTTTGCGTTTTTCGCACTTTTATTTGCACACCAAAAGTGGGTAGAGCTTTTTAACGTACACAAAACATATAATTAATGCTTTGAAAAAATGCCGAGCTTATTTTTATTTAAGTTTTATCTAAAATTGTGCGGCCCGTGGAGCGACCATGAATAGTATATTGCCCCTCGTACAGAAAGAAGTTAGCCATACCTGATATAGAGAAAGTAATAAATAGCTGAGAGAGATTTAATCAAAATAAGGGCCTGTTAGAGAGAATGCCATTACATGCATACGTACATACAAACTGCTGAAGACATTTGTAGGTGCATGTCTTAAAGAAGACCTCCAGTAGATGACCCACGTTTTTCGAAAATATTACTCAATCGTCGAAGAATATCCTGCATAATTTTACGTGACATGTCCACATGAATCAGGGCCGGTTTCTCACGGATCATTTATTTCAGATTTTAGATTTTAGCAGATCAACAATGGATCAGTTAACTTTTAATATGATGTCACAAGAAAAAAAAACAGACTGTAATATCAGGGGATCTTGGGGCTACGGCATGTCATCGTATCAGGAAATTACTCTGCGGCCAAACAATTTCCGTAAAGCTGCCGTTGATATGAGTGTCGTATAAGATTTGAGGCCAAAATAGGAGCGAAAAATTGCTGGCCCATATCGTCCAATACTGGGTTGGTAACGGGCAATATCGATCAAAGTTGGCCGAGTATTGGGCTGATATTGGCCAAAATCTTGTGCTGCTGGAGAAGACATTGTCACGGATGTAGTGAAAGCGCTCCCGTCCTGCGCATCAAATGAGCCCTTTATAGCGATCACGCTTTACGATCTTCCCGGGCCCATCACGATCTACAAATTATGGGCCCATCATGCCATGCCAAGACAGAACACACTTCACGGTTACTGTGGTGCTGTGTGAAGGACATCTTATACTTGTAACTGGCGAGGTTTCTGCTGGGTCCAGTATCGAAAATTGTTCTTACTTTCGAATTAGAAGTAGGCTTCGTCCAAAATTCGCAGCTTGTTCATATCTTTATCCTCATCCACCATACAGAAACTTACAAAACTATCTACGATTTAGGCGATCATTGGATTTCAGGTGCTGGTCTATGTGTAACTTGTAGAAATGGAACCTAACATCTTGCATCCATATCAGATGCACAAATGACAGATGCAGTCGTAGAGATGCCGACTGTTGTTAAATTAACCGTGGAGTTGTTATAGAAGAATCTCAAACAGTTTTGATATTCTCTGGTGTACGGACAATGTGCGGTCGTTCTAATGATGCCTTCTTCAGAGGCGAACAAAGTTCCTCAAAATTACGCACCTAGGTGACTATTACGTGGGCGGATGGAAATTGTCGACGCAGCGCTGGATTAAAATGCCATGGAAATTAGCGACGATCTCCTGAAATATTTTCATTGAATTGAATTGTAGTTATGGAATTTAAGCGTCTAAGACTCAGGACGAGATACGGGAAGGTGTTGGCCAGGGCCTATGTTGAAGGTGCCATACCGGCTTTTATCTGGAGTGGCTGAGGAAAAACCCTGAAAAACCCTCAGTTAGCATGGTTGGCTGATGGGACCTAACCCGGAAACACCGGAAATTCGTTATAATAGAGGAAACAAAATAGAATACATAACTCTTTGTGATAACGATGAATTAGAAGTTGTCGCATTGATAATCTTTATTTTATTATTTAGAAAATAATTGCTCTGAACTTTCTACCGTCATTGCAGCAGCAAGTTAATTTAAGAATTATCACATCTTCCTATATGACATCACTGATTGTGTGATAAGTGAATAGCGATTTTGAAAGATGCTTGTGGCAACTGAACGCGAGGGATGACTAAGAGGCTGCTTGGCTGAAGAGTTATTCTAATGTTTTCTTCTGTGTTTGGGTGAGAACCCTTTCTGAATGTAATTTCCACAACGTGAAATTTGATATTACTTCAAATGGTATTCATATTTTGAAGTAATATATTTTCCATGAAATTACTATAGCGTCACCATCTTAAGAACCATCCATCAAAATTAAAGAATATTACTAGTTTGTCATCACCACAAGTCATTACCGTAACGCTGATATTCGTTGTGGTAATGATAAGGAAATTCTTTAATGGCTCTTGGCATTTTGTTAATTGTAATAAATTTTATATTTTGTAATTATTTTTACTTTAATCTTTACTATTAAGTAACAACATATTAAAAATTATCAATCAAGAGGAAAACATAATTTAGAATTATGTCAATTAATGTTAAAAATATAGACGTGTCACAGTAATGACAAAAGTTATCAAACTTTTGAAAAATGATTAGTATTTCGAAAATTAATTGTACTACAGCGTTGCTTTATATTGAGAAATATTATCAAACTATGATCTATTGTTTCATATGTTTTCTCTAGTAAATTAAAAGAAAATGATCAAAGTGTCTTACCATTTTCTCCCCTAATTAAATATTGTGTGCAACTAACCATTTTTAAAATCACTGTATTTTGGAGAGGGTATGTTCATCATCAGCCTGTTATTCCTTGGTCTTTGGAAACAAAACCGTATGGAGCAATGTAAAATTATCTAGCTCAACCACAAATTTGGTTTTTCTTTACGGTTAAGACAAAATAACACTTGAGAAGCTAATTTCCAAAAGGACGAATATCCAGTGGGGCAAATTTTCCAGTAGGCGTAAAAACGTATTTCTCTTGACGGCAAGTACCTCTTATGACAATACGAGATAATTCACACAATTATGGAGCATGCCTTCCAAAGGAAATTCATTTTTAAACCTACTGGAAAATAATACCTCACAGGGCATGTGCCATTTGCAAATAAGCTCCAAACTTATGGTTGACATACAAGATTCTGGATTATGTCATTCATTTTTCTACTTGAGTAAATCCGCAGCCAGGACTGCATGTAACTGATCAAAATTGCATAGAATTCTACGGCCATTCATAAATAGTCTGAATTTTGTTTTCATTTTTTTTCAAAATTGCAGCATTCTATTCAGCATTAAAGACAGGGAGCTTCTCTAAAACATTTTCGTCCATCAAGTATCAATTTTTCTAGTAAATGAAATACCTGATTGTCTGTTAACTAGTCATGAATCACATTCTTGCCGCTAGATAGCTCTGCTCTTTTTTCTTCACGTATTCTCTAGTTTCGTTACTTACATCGCAGATATTAAATATAGTGACGCTGTAAATAATAAACTAGGTTTTCCCGCTGAATTTTTTACCTTTACGAAAACAACAGCACAGCAGATAAATTATTAATTTTCTACTTCTTCAAATCTCAGCTCAACTTTAATGTGAGTTTAATTACTTATACCGAATGAGGCATACGTAGCATACTCGTGACATGCATACATCGTAACATTATCGAAATGTAATCTTTGAAGGGGCACAAGAAGGTGAAGTATGCCTGTGCCTTAGTATTGAAAACAAATCTCTAAATAAAGATAAATTGTTCTTTTGAACTTAAAATTATTATATAACGACGGTGGGTTAGAAAAAGTGTATAACAGATGCATGTATCTTACGTATTAATTATGTAAATAAGTATAATAAAATAAAACGCAAAGCAACACACTAAAATACAATAGAACTTCAAAACTTCGCCAAAGTGATAAATTAGAAGGAAAATATAAATATGGACCTTAAAATAATATCAAACATTGTTAACACCTGTGTGAAGCAAGGCCACCATTCAGCTTGATCTGGTAGAAGATGTTTGTGATATGTGTTAGTAAAGTGTATGTTAATGAGGAACGGAAGCTTGCTGAATCATTGCAAGCGTGGGATACGCAAAGTTCAGGTGATGTCCAGCTCACAAATACCGGATCGATTGCCAATAATGTAAGGGGGTCGCAACAGGACACAGTTTACGGAGTCCAGCCCAGAACAGTTCTAATAACTATCAGTTTCTGGATCAATCTTAAGAAAACCGTATGGTATGCTCAACTGACCAGAGGCTGGATATCAAGGAAACATCATAGGCTATCTACTTTAACTAGAAATAGTAAACAACTTCATCCGTCGGGGCACTATTAGCTATTCCACTTCCAATATGCATATTGAAATTTCGAAAGTGCAAAAGACATTTTTTATTTAGCTCAATGAATCAACTATGAAATAGCTACAGAGGCTGCTAAACCTAATAAAAAGTTATATAGATAGGCAACCATATTCTTACATCACAGATTTATTTTTGAACTAGCATCATTTTTCAATGGAAATATATTTGTACCACAGGAAGTGAAAAATTTGTTCTATCAAATTGCTAAAAATGTCATTGTTTTCGTACATCATGCATGACATCTACAAAGAACAGTGAACGAAAACTGATTAGTTACACGCGCAACGAAGATTTCCTAGTAATTATTTTGTATACTCAGAAAGATATAAAAATATTGAGTATCTGGAGTCTGTTTTCTTTACTTCAACTGTGTACGTTCGTACCAACAAATCAACGTTGAAGGTTAATTGACACCACAATTACTCGATACCACTGCCTTAAATTAATAAAAAAAACTCTTTAAATTCATGTATGAACAGAATAATTTTGAAAAGAAAAACACGCCAGGCATATGTTTAAAATAAGTACAAAGGCATTTTTTCTAACCAGATTATGCATTCTACAAAAGAAAACATAATGATTCTGTTCTAACCTGTCTTCACTTTTTCGACATTGTGTGCCACCTCTAAACTTAAACAAAGTTTTTAAGATACGAACAAAATATCAAATTAAGGCCTAAAAATGTATTTTGTACTGGTTCAGAATCCGGTGAGCTAGGCAGAAACGAACGAGAAATCTAGCCGAAAATAGTATGGGTACAAAGCCCATGATTATACGTTCATGGAGGATAACAAAGTACTACATCGGTGATCGGACAACATGAGCTCTTAAATTTCGGAGGTAAAACAGATTATCAGGACGTAAAAATGTTTTCTCTAACGCAAAGAGAGAAAGAAAGAATGAAAGAATGAGTAAACCATTAATAACTTAAAAAAATCTGTACCATTGAGAAAGATAGTAGACATAACCAAATCAGAGAGAGATGTTAACAGGCAGATGGAGTGGCAGCGTAGCCCATGACTCTGCAGAAAACCGGCTTAAGCTGCCATATCGACAACTTCATTATATACAGGAACAACAATCGTATTTACTTTAGTCGTGGTTCAAAACTTTAGACAAATACTTTAATAATAATATGATATTGATTTCAAACTTTTACTTGAAAAACTGAGTGTCAAAATTATTAGTCGAAAACAAAACTGAAACTTTTTTAAGAAATTAAAAATGTTGATGTTAGTCTTCATTATTTTCTATGTAGTGCTACTGTATATACGAAAACAAAATTTGAAGCCAGCAAAAATTCAGGTATTTTCAATCAGCGCTGGCGGACATGGTTAGCAGGTAGAGGTCTTAATTTTTACATATTATCTGTTTATTCCAGATAAAGTTCGAGTTGACCTAGGGACAAAACTCCATATAATTAATAATATTTCTTAAGGAGTCCTCTCTAGTTGAAGTGTACTACTAACGTGATGATGAAAATCGCGTCACCTCTTCTTTAGACAAATGAAAATCGCTTTGGGCAGAAAATAGTACCGCAAAACCATACGCGCTGAGAGAAAAATCTCATTCTTCCTTTCCGGAAGCTATTTAAAACGTAAAATAAACAAAATGATTAAATTAGGAGATATATGAATAATAAACGCTGATAACCTCTGAAACATATTAAATTATAATTTAAGGTAAAGAAATTTTGGCGGGAGATTCCCACCAATAATCAATCTTAATACAAAATATTATTTCATGGTCGTTGGTTAATGAGAATGGAGGATGTTTGGTGGTGGAATAAAGCTATTTTCAGCGTTTTACTGTTCTAATCTGATTGCGAACAAAGTCTGTGATAATAATACATTTTCTCTTCACGGATAATCTATTCAGCTGCTCATATCTGTCCTTTAAAGCTAGTGAACGCTAAGGAATTCCACATGTTTGTGGCTAGATATTAGGAACTCTATAGAAATAATAGTCACAATCTTCTAATTGAACTGACCTTATTTGGTAAATAATAAATTCCATTTGGTCAACCATAATGTCTTATTGCTATCTGCATTTTTAACTTTTTTCGACACATGAGAACATAATATGATATTATTTTCTAGGTACTGTTCCATAGGTTAAATATCGATGCATATTATCGAAAGTATTACATATAGTTCCAAAAATATCTACTGTTCAAACGAGACCTGCTACAATGTGTTTCTTAATATACTGTAGCGAGTCCCCAGGAATACTTTAACAGGCCTGGATATAAAGCCATAATCCCTCGCGTGACGAATGGATGCCGCTTTCACTAAAGCCAAGGGGTCTGTGACTGTCACTTTTTATCGCAGTGTCAGTTCATTGAGAGTTGTGTTATGTTCTGAAATTCACGTCCTTGTATTAATTTCTTCGGAATCAATGAGTCATAATAACACAACTGTTCCAAATAACATTTACATTGTTTCTAGGAAAATACTTGGTTTGAATTGTTGAATTTACTTTAAGGCCTTTAGGCAACTATGGCTCAGGCCATATGGATGATGATGAGATGAATTGGTGGAATGATGAAAGTGGGAGGAAACGGGAGCACCCCGAGAAAACCCACGCACACGGTGTGTGTCCACCACAAAGCCCACATGGCATGAGCAGGGATCGATCCGACTACCCCTAGCACAAGGGGGTGAGCGGTCTACCAACTGAGCCACCGTGGCCCCGAAAATACTTGGTTTTTAATAGGTTGTCAAAATTGTAATAATTAATTAGTTCTTTAAAAACGTGTGAGCCTAGCATACAAACACTCACTGTTTAGGAGAAATTTAGTTCAAGCATCTGATATTAAAGCAGTATTCCAACGATATGTATGAGAACTATCAATTGCATATTAAGTTTTATTTGAAAGAACAGATTAATGTATCTTTTCAAAGAAGTCTTGAGGTACACACATTAGTTTGGGTTTACTCTACTTAAAAAAAAAACAATGCAGCAGCATATATGCGTATTAGTAATTCCTCTGTTTTATAACTCCCTCATCCTGATTACTTGAGACAACTTTCCAGGTAATTGATCTCCGAATGTGAAAGAACAGAAACCTTGTCAGATACTCATATTAAGTTCTTAAGTGAGAAAATTAGCTCATTCCAAGAACATGAAAAATACGTAAATTTACTTGTGGACGCAATATAGGAAAACCTAGTGTAACTTATAAAGGCAGTAGTGTTCAGGTAATTACTGACAAAATGGAAGAACTACAACACTCACTATATAGTCAATAGTGATATAGTTGCACATTTCGCTGTAAAAAAAATTCATACCAAAACGATTTATGAACAAACAGTAGCTGTAATAGAAACTTTAACTGTGCGTTTCACGTCATTACTCATATTTATCAACAATAAAGTCAACAAGGTTTTATTTTTTTCCCCTCAGTCACACCAGGCGAATGCTGGGATAGTACCTATGAAAATAGGCCTGCTATTTATTTTACAACATCCTCTTCCCCATCCTATCTCGGCCTGAGTCTAAGGTGCCTAAAGGAATTGAAATATATTCAAAAAAATAAAAAAATAGTCAAAATAAATATATTACAAAAACTATGCAACGGGTTATTAAGTTCCAGCTTTAAAACCCATATGACCTGGATGAAGATATCTTTCTTGTATTTGGCACTCTTCACTTGATAAAATCCATACATAATAAATGGTTAAATAAATACGATCTAGATTAGAGCTTTAATCATACCCCAGACTCACTTATGTACTAATGTCAGTTGTTCAAGTTCTTCAAGTCGTGAGCGTCCACGCTCAAGACTATTGTAAATATCATTAATAAATTATATTTTTCTCTAAAACAAGAACCTGCTTCAGTAATAAATCATATAT
>JAGDQP010005281.1:34889-47701 GCA_022664845.1 Lepisma saccharinum
CCTGTCCAGATCTACTCCGAGGTAGCGTGCTTGTGAACTGTATTGTAATTGCATTCCAAAAAGCGTGAGAGGCTGTATTAGTCTTGTGTGCCTTTTGGAGAAGTGGACTACAGCTGTTTTTTCTGTGTTTAATTTCATTCTCCATTTTGTTGTCCAATCTTCAATGGAATCCAGATGACGCTGTGCATAAAGATGTGAGTAGCGAAGGTTGCGGGATGAAGCAAAGATGGCAGTATCATCAGTGAGTGTTGCTAATTTTGTATGTAGATGCGTAGGTATATCGGATGTATATAAGTTGAAAAGGAGTGGCGCCAGAACTGAGCCTTGTGGTACTCCTGCAGTGATAGGATGGATGGTTGATTCTGAACCTTGATGATGGACATAAAAGCTTCGATTTTGTAAGTATGATTTCAATAATCGGAGATATTGATGAGGAAATCCCATTTTGCTAAGTTTGTAGAGTAGACCCTGATGCCAAACTCGATCAAATGCTTTAGATGTGTCCAGGAAAATGCCAATGGTATGCCCACAATTATTGAAGTTCAAGGTGATTTCTTCTACTACTCGTACAAGTTGTGCAGTTGTGTCATGATGAGAGCGGAAGCCAAATCGATGGTGAGGAATTAAATTTTGTGCTTGTACAAATTTACTAAGTCGTGCATGTATGAGTCTTTCGAATACTTTACTAAGGGTTGATAGTAGACTGATCGGACGATAGTTTTGTGGGTAAAGCAGATCTTTACCTGGTTTGGGTATGGTTGCGACTTTAGCAATCTTCCACTGAGGAGGAAGGTGACTGTATTGTAGGATTGCATTGAAGAGTTTGGTTATTAAGACAATCATTTTGCGTGGAAGTCGTTTTAATGCAAGTAGAGAGATTTTGTCTGGTCCAGAAGCTCTACGATTATGTAATTTCTTAATGACAGATGCTACTTCTCGTGGAGTGATTAATTTGGCTGGATCAAAAGGATGGTCGAAAGAATGCGAGTGAAGATATTGGTGAACTTCTTCTATTGTATCCTCATCGTAGGGATCAACATTTACCATGAACTGAGTTTCGAGATGGTCGGCAAGAACTTCAGCTTTCTCATGTGAGGAGTAAACAAGACCCTGGAGCCCATGTAATGGTCTATTTATGGTTTTCGGAGTTGGTTTTGTGAAGGATTTGACTAAGGTCCAAAATTCATGGTTTGGCGCTGTGAGTTGTTGTAGTTTAGCTGACCATGCTTGTGCTGCAAGACGTTGAAGTCGGAATTTGACGCGACGTGATAAGAAATTCCAAAGAACTTTATATTGCCGGATTCTTGTGTTTTGCCATTTTCGACGTAACAATCTTTTTAATGCTATTAAAGCATGCGTTCGGAGTTTTTCTGGCGTTAGTTGCCTGTTATTAAAAGGCTGATGTGTGGAAGTGGTAGTCGCATACAAAGCTGATTTAATTGTAGTGGTTATAGTGTCTCCTCTCGCTCTTCTATTTATAGAAAGCGACGTTGCATCAACTGTAGTTTATAGCGATCTGATAGAAGATTTTAGGAACAAGAAAAGTCGCAGCATTAGCCTTTAACTAGTATAAAAATACTTGCCTTACTATTGTAAAACTGTACTTGTTTATTCAGTTCGAGATAATTTTCGGATTCCTAATTATACGATATTGTATTTCATTACATCGACTTTATTTCTTCTAAATTAATACCTCAATTCCCAATATAAAAATTCTTCAGGATCACATTCACCTTTTCACAGTCAGCTTTTTTTTTTCACACAAATACACACAGTCAGAGAGAGTTGTATGTATGTATACACAGTTGTACATATATCGGGGATTTGGCTATTGTGATTAAATCATTGCCTAGGGCCTCGCAAAGGCTAGGGCCGCCTCTGGCCTGCCATTACAGATATTTGATCTTTGTTCAGTTTTAATTTAGCAGCAACAACTACATCCATAAAATGTTTCTCTATTACTGGAGAAGTGATCTCCCCTGAAAAAAAAAAGACAGTAACGTTGAGTAGCTCTTAAATCTTCACTTAGGTGGTAAGATTTGGAATGAAAGGCAGCAAATGATATCAGATGTCTATGTCTTTCTTCATAAAGTTCATCATTTGTGATAAATTCTTTCGACGTATTGATTTACTGATCTGGTTTGAAGATTGTTTCGTCATAAGAAGTTACAGTAATTGTGTGTAATGGAGGATAACGGAGGTGTTTATATTTTACCTGCTTCTCCTTTATCAGTGTATCAAGATTATTTTGGTTATTTATATAGTGTATAATCACCAGAAAGTAGTATTCTCCTAATAGGCGAATATAATATTTCAGTAGCAACAGGAACTGATTTCGATTTTCTTAGCTTAACAACAGTCTGTCATGAAATATATAACTTAATTAATTTTTACAATTTAAAATCTCTCAGCAATGTTAGAAACAAATATGGCAACACTTTAGATTTAGTACTTTCTAACCTTCACCGTATTATTTATAACACTAGAACATGACTCAACCGTTCCTGAAGATGTTCATCATCCTGCATTATTAGCTGAACTTCTATACACCAAACAAGTCAAAAATACAATTAAACAACACACAATAGATTACAACTTTTCCAAAGCCAATTACGAGCAATTACATTGCGATATTTCATCAGCAAATTAGGAGAGTGTATCTGATAGCTTAACTGTAGACGAAGCTGTCGATTCTTTCTATAATATATTGTATGCAATTTTCGATAAATGTGTACCACGTGAAAAATCTAAACTAAAGTACCCTGTCTGGTTTTCAAATTACATAATCAAACTCGTCAGGAGAAAGGCATGAAAATGGAAGCAAGCAATCAGCGATGTTAGTTATAACAATTTAGAGAATTACGTGGTCTTTCCAAAAGAGAAATATCTAATGCTTATAAAATATATCTGCGTATAACATTCTAACTGCTCCCAACAGCTTTTGGACATACGTAAAAAATAAAAGAAGGAAATCGGAATGCAACGTACTTAACTACGAGGGGCAGTCCCTAAGTGATGAAACAGCTATTGCGAATGCATTCATGAAAACCTTTCAAGTGACACACAAAGTGTCGAAATATAATCTTGATACTCTAACACAACACAGTAGTTCCGAAATCTTAGACCAATTATCACTGGAACACATCAAACTGAGGGACGTTGAAAAAGCTATAAACAAACTGAAACCTCGGTCATCTTTTGGTCCTGACAGAGTACCGCCCTATGTTATCAAAGGCTGTATTGAAATACTGAAATATCCGCTACAAGTGATTTTCAACAAATCAATAGTTACCGGTGAATTCCCTACCAAATGGAAACTTGCCGATATCTGTCCCATACCAAAAAGTGCTGGCACGAGTAATTTTCTTAAAAATGATCGCCCAATAGCCATAATATCTGCACCAGCCAAACTATTTGAAATTATTATACATGAACAAATATATACACACGTTCGTCCAAATATTTATCCCTTCCAACATGGCTTCTTGCCAAAGAAATCGACTGCAACTAACCTTGTTGAATTTATACATTTCTTAGCTACACAAATAGATAATAAAGGTCAAGTAGATGTAATTTATATCGACTTTTCAAAAGCCTTTGATGTCATTGATCACGATATCCTTCTTAGCAAGCTTGTAACTTACAACTTTGCAGAGAAACTTCGTCAGAAGTGAAATATTCTTCCATCTTATCTCAGTGTCCAACCGCACTAGTCATAATACCACTTCTCACAGGGACATCGTTGCGTCCTTCAAAGAAAACTCCTTTCGACGTAAGAATCCGCCACAGGTTTCACTTATCAGCTGTCTCAAATGACCGAAGATCGCCTTGGGAATCCGTATTCCGTGTTTGTGGTCTCCGCTATTTTCGGTGAAAATAATCATGAAAATCTTTTATTCTGAAAATAAGAGTGAAAATTGTGTCTGTGACATGAATGATTTAAGTCGAATTCCTCCAGAATGAAATACCGAAAAAAAAAACAAGGAAAACTGAAACCAAATTCTAAATATTTCTCTAAATACTCCTTCGCAAAAATATTATGGAACAGTTTTGGAACCCAGAAACCGGGAACCCTTCACTACAGACGAGTGAATGTCATTTTAGTTCCTAAAAAGAAAAGCAACATCCTTTATAATTGTGGGAATATCACCCCCAAACATCATCCAGTGACAATTCAAAAATGTGTTTGGAAGGTGCAATGCGTTAATTAATTCAAAAATAAAGATCAGGAAAGTTATGTCTGTGGTGGAGTTATTTCGAGTGGAATGTTTCGGCATTACTTTTGTATATAGTTACTTATGAAGATATGGGAGACAAGCGGAGTGAGATAGGTCGCTTGGAATTCTTAAGGGTCCAGGATTTCTGAAAATTTACAATGAATTGAATTTACCAGCACTTTGATAAGCACTATGCACGTTCCTCATTTGTGTGTTAATCCTATTGGTTCACACAGACAAGTTTTATTTTAGATTTTTAGTTTTCTTTGTAGTATTATGAAATACATCATTATTGGCTTAACTAATAATTAGTGTTTAATTAAAATAATTTAACTTCACACACTATAAGGGAATCAACAATGCGTAGCACAATAACAATACTCATTTGATATACGTTGCAATAGAAATATATTTTAAGATTGCAATTCATTTTCGAATACATATTTTTCGCTTATAGGTAAGTGGAAAATTTTATTACGGCACGATGCGAATCTATATTTAGATTTCAGATGTAATAAGCAATCTATATGAAGCAAATTTATACACACTTTCAAATTTTATTATATTTATTATGTAAAAGCTTCAACAATGATTTTTGAACGTCGAAAATACAGAAAATATATAACAAATGAAATACCATTTCGAATAGTTCGTAAACTAGAAAGTACTATGCTTTTTAAGAGTATAAAATTAACTATAGATTTATTTGGTTAAAGTTTTGTATCTATTCTTAAAAGTCCAGTACTGTACCAAATCGTGCTTTTGAGAACTCTGAGAAAAACATAGAATTTTGAATTTCGGTTACTGGGAACTATTTTCACTGTGTGTTTTGACTACCATTTTTCGAAACTGACATGTAGCATTTACCACCCTCTATAAAGCATTCTTATAGCATCAGTAGTTGTCTTTGTGATCAAGAGGAACTCTAAAAACAGTGAATTCCTCTGCACTATATAGAATTACCAAGAATTCAAACACAGTATTTGTTCATATAGGTATTTTAAAAGCAAATGTTCAATATTGATTTATTGTTTTATTTCGTTTGACTTGGTTACAGTGATCTTAGATTACTCTTTAAAATAGTCTTGGTAAAAAGCGACGGAGAATCCCTGCCCGAACAGTTCATTAATTTAACTTAAACCTAACTACAAAGCAGGTTATTTGACTCAATAGAGTATCTACAGATCTACTGTTGCTCATTTTGTTTTCGAAATAATATACTTCAACGATAATTTTAAGTTGGCAGGGTTCAAGGATTAAGCACCGTTACAATCGTTTTCCTTTCTAAAAACAAGAATGACGAATTATTTAATAGGGTTTAGTAATATCGTCGATAATTTGCAAAGTGGCTGTATTGCCACCTAGCGAACCTTTGATTATAAAGGTTCACATCCCACCACGTGGCCAGTACACAAACTACCGGCTCAGTAAAATAGAAATCAGGATTATTGATTATTTTTAGTGATTTTTTGATGGCGGAAAACATAAATATCTATGAGGTTCGAATGTGGACCGCGGGCTGACTATTGAGTAAACATATTTTAAGGTCTAAATGTTGTATGATCTGCGTATTAAAAGAAATCGAGTCCTGTAATTAGAGCATGTAAGAAAAGGGAAGAGCACAAATCTTACAGCGCTTGATACTCACAGTGTCTCATAGTTTAATTATGGAGAAACAATCATATTTCTAACGCTAACTTAATAAACCAGGTACTTCAAAACGATTTGACTGTTAAATTATTCCTACGCTTCTGTAAACTTTATTTACACAAAATATGGTTAACAAATAAAGAAACAAGTGATTGACCGCACAGAAGTCATTATCCGAGGTGCACAGTATAAGACGAAATATTAAGCTTCTCTGCAATGTTTCTGATTCCTAGTCTCCTTTTCTCCTGTATCATCTCTTTCACTAGACTCACGTTCTTGTCCGTGGCTATGTTGATAGCCGCCCAGACCGCTTATTATCACTCACATCTGTTCTCCATTTGTAAACGTATTTACACAATATAGACAATTGTTTTTAAGACTACACTTCTGCTGGTTAACGATGAATGGCTACAAGTTTATTTCTCTTGGTATGCAGAAACGGTTAGATACTTCCGACCGCTAGGTTTGATTAGGTTTCCAGCTGTATCCCTATCCCACTTAAAGACATTTCAAGAACCTGAGCTCTGCCGGTCGTCAAAGGTGCTAAACTTCAGTACCTGAGAGAGACCAAAATTATAGACTGCTAGTTTTCTTATTGTTGATTCCATACACTTTGTTTCACTCTTCAAATATAAGTTAAAAAAGACGATTGGGTAAAGATTTGATTGTGATCTCCTAAGCACAGACGACTTAAGTAGATTATTTATCGTATGTTGTAATTTCAGGTAACGCATTGTATAGGTAAATTTCCTAGTATAATAGCGTATGAAAGAGAAAATAGTTTTAGTCACCGATTACCAAGGTACAAATTCTACTGTGTTTCGGAGTTACTGGCTGCCGAAAGCCTACGAAAATTAAGAGTTTCATATTTCCAATATCACGAACGTCCTCTTGAGCAAAACGAAGACAGGGCGACGACAGTCCTTTGGTGGCAAAAGCTGATCCAGGTTCGGACCGTTACTGAGGGATCTCGGCCGCAGACCGACGAGTCGTATCCATGGCGAGCGCCGACGAGAACTACCTTTGCCGGAGTTGGTTCAACGTTAGCCTACTTTTAATAGCCGATCACGTCCGCTTCTAGCTTCAATTCATACGTCGGGCCGCCGTCTTGTTGCTACTCAAATGCCGACTTCG
Organism: Lepisma saccharinum; assembly: GCA_022664845.1. Classification (NCBI taxonomy): domain Eukaryota; kingdom Metazoa; phylum Arthropoda; class Insecta; order Zygentoma; family Lepismatidae; genus Lepisma; species Lepisma saccharinum. The sequence continues at coordinate 41,891 of JAGDQP010005281.1, forward strand.
TGTACGTCACCATTTATCCACATTCGATCCAATTATTTGGCTGCAGCCGTCACAATTCCGGACGTCAACCCACCTGCATGTGGCGGAATTCTGTTCATGGGAGTTAGTAACCTAGAAATGATTCGAGATGCTATCGTTGAAGACCTAAAACTTACTCTATCCAGGAAAATGTATAACGCATCGTGCAATGGATGCCGAAGGTAATCCTTACTTCTCAACTGTCAGAAGTTCTTAAAAATCCTAAGAAGGAAACAGAACTCGAAATAATCGCCGGTAAGACGACTTTCTGTATCAATAAAGATGATATGCGTAATCACCGTTATCAACTCGGGCAGTGATAACAAATAAACAGAACATTAACTGAGCGTACATTCATTGAGCGAAACCTTATTTCTGATTGCTATGCAACCTTTAAAAAGAATATCAGAATATCTTTGAGAAGTCAACTTGTGGTAAACAAATTATTCTTAACTGGTGGAAAGTCGTACCCATTTTCGAATGCTGATTCCGACACATCTTTACGTCATAGAATTTCTGGGAAGTGTGAATCCCCTACTTCCGTTGGAGAATTCATTCCGCATCCTTTGCACAATTTTGCAATATGCAGTTTTGGATAATGCAGGTGTGTATGTAATCTTTGCTTGCCGCATAAGGCACTACTGATAGTAGTATTGTTTAGTGGTATCTAGAATTCATTTTTCTAAGCTTTCGACAATGTTTTGCTGCGAAACAAGGCAGGATTTCTACCCAGGCGACTAAGACTTTCTTCCTTATTTTTAAATGTACTGTCATTCTACAAAGCTCATTACGTTAGCGCTACTGTAGATCAGCGTTTAGTCACCAGAGTGCATTCGTCCTCGGACATACTTCTTCGGTGCAATAGATATTTTCGCCAGGGTAAATAACGTTTTGGTTTTGTTTTTGACTCGCATTCGTAAAATTACTAGAAGAATAGATTTAACACATGTTTTATGATACAGGATAGTTTTATGGCATGAGTGAGTTTTGAATGTACGAAAATGTTTATGACATTCTGCAGAGACTCTTTGCATAAGATAAGGACAATATACATAACTGCATCAACAAATGTGTGATTGAGTCCATGATAATCAAAGTATTCAACTAATTAGCATGGTGGTATTGTTACGTAAAGTTCATGAATTACTTTTGGTCATTAGTATATAGTTTATTGACATATGACATACATGTATCTCGTAAAATTCAACATATAAAGGCTGCATTACTCACACGAGTGAACGTCTGATCTAGACTTGTTTTACACTGTGTACATAATATAAAGGAACAATCAATGATGCACAGTAAAAGTTTTTAAAAGTAAAGCAAAGGAATGTACACTCTACTCTAACACACAGCTCCCGTAAGTCACAGTGAAGAGGTAAAGTCAGACGACGCAATAGATTGGTAAAGCATCACATAACTTGTTTCGTGGAGGAGATTAGCTGATAGTGAAACTCTATGCGCTAGTACCTGTAAATCATGGAGGCTTCCAAGGAAAACCAGCGTTGGGTGATCCCGTGTATTACATCAGACATCTTTGGCAGAATTTAACCTATGGTTAACATTGTTGAAATGCTCCCGTCATCACAGACTGGGTGTCAATGTTTCGAACCAGCAAGTCGCCTTTGCGAGATGCCCCACTACCAGGACTAGCCTCTGTTGTCGTCACACAATCGTACGGTTTAAGCCCAGTGGGTCGCACAAAGTCTAACTGATTAACAAAAAGCGACATGTGTGCAGTTCTGTTAACAGCATCGGGACCGCTACTGATTGAAGGCCACCAATTTCCTATTCTGCAATGTGCGAGAAGATGACGCTGTCTGTCATCACCGTTACCCTGAGGTGTGTCCTGACAATATGTGATGAACACATTCAAGGTCAGCATCCAAGAGGAGCAAACAGGACAAAACAAGTAAAAAAGTCCCTTTGAACATGGGTGAAATTCCGCTTAGTTTTGGAGAAACAGCGTTTCCAACTTTGAGTCAAAAATCGACGCCTAGTAATGGGAGGAAATTAATAATTCTCAATAAATCAGACACGAGGAATTGAATGAAAACTCCGTTTCCGGAAATTTGTTTCAAGCAACATGGTGGACATCAGCAGTGAAAATAAGATTTCACCGGTTTGTCAATGTTGTTGTCAACTAGGTATAAAGTTAAAAATTTTCAAACAACAGAACGTCGTATTATTGGATATTTTACATCGTCCAGTAATGATAAACAACATACTTAAAACACACACTACCATGTTGCTAACTACAGATAAGACGGACAGGTTTTTGCGATCTTGTACAAACTACAGGACAGCCCATTTTAAATCGTTCAGCTTGGTTAATCACCCTCTTTCAAAATAATAATAATAATAGTAATACTTGTATTCCTTATATTAGAATAGTTCAAATTGTGAGTTTTTTTTCTATCCCAATCTATTAATTAACGACCGCCATTTTTGCAGTAGCCTACAAAAACAATGTAATATCTCCGTACTGGTTTATCATAGAACATTCAAACAGAAACATTTTTTTTCCTTTAAATCTGCTTCATAATTTTAGTTCTTTGCATGATAAGCCTAAAACGTAACTGAAGTGATCAAAATAATATCCAAATGTGATTGTCAAAACAGAATAAATTCTTGTTTTAGGGGTCTTTTTCGTACGGAGCGGATTGAATATAAGCGTTGATCTTTTGTACACTATTACACATCAAATTATATTGAACGTGTGTAAAATATTATGTCTGATATGTGGTTTCTTAACTTTTTATAAATGTTTGAAAATCCAAAAATTCATATTTTATACGTATTGGAGGCCCGATCTCTCTGGTGGGACAAAATATAAAAATCTAATTTTTCACAGGTTATACAATTATATAAGGAGAACATGTGGTAGTAATTTGAACTATGATATTTGATTCTCGACGGGGTTAAAAAAATTCAAATTGATGATTAATCATGTTTGTGCGTGCTTTGATACTATGTTTACCAAAGAGCGTAAGAATATTATAATCCCAATTTAGAAATGAATAATCTGTTCAAACTCAAATACAAAAGTTGACATTTCTACCATATGTTCTCCTTCTGCCGGAAAAGTAGATTTTTATATTTTGTTCCACCAGAGATTTCGGTACTCCAATACGCATAAAATACGAATTTTTGGATTTTCAAACATTCATAAAAAATTAAGGAACCACATATCAGCGTTCATATTTTGTATACATTCAATACAATTTGATGTTTAATAGTGTACAAAAGATCAACGCTGATATTCAATCCGCTCCGTACGCAAAAAGCCCTCTAAACAGAATTTAATCTGTTTTTATAATCACATTTGGATACAATTTTGATCACTTCAGTTTCGGTTTAGGGTTATCATGCAGAGAACTAAAATTAGCGAGCAGATTTAAAAGGAAAAAATTGTTTTTGTTTGAATGTCCTGTGATAAATCAGTACGGAGATATTACATCTTTTTGTAAACTACTGCAAACATGGCGTCCATTAATCAATAGATTGGGATAGAAATAAAAGAATATCCGTTTTGAACTTTTCTAATATAAGGCATATAAGTATTATTATTTGAAAAAGATTGATTAACCAAGTTGGGCGATATCAGATGGACTGACCTGTGTAAGATCGCGAAAACCTGTCCGTCTTATCTGTAGTTGGCAACACTGTGGTGTGTGCTTTAAATGTTGTTTATCATCACTAGACGATGTAAAATATCCAATAATACGACGTTCAGCTGTTTGAAAAATTCAAACTTTTACCTAGTTGGCAACAACACTGAGAAACCGGTGAAATCATATTTTCACTGCTGATGTCCACCATGTTGCTAGAAACAAATTTCCGGAAACTGAAATTTCATTCAATTACTCGTTTCTGACTTATTGAGAACTATTCATTTCCCCCCATTACTAGGCGTCGATTTTGAACTCAAAATTGGAAACGCTGTGTCTGCAAAACTAAGCAAAATTTCACCCATATTCAAAGGAACTATTTTACTTGTTGTGATGCCATAAATCATCTCCGGAGAGTCACTTACTTTATTCTGAAATACTATGGATATATCCTTTATTTAACTTCTGTGAATTTCGAGGTTTCGCCCTCCTAACTCCGCTTCCCCCTTGTCCATAGCTTCTTAAATGTTGGTATTATCCATATCACACCATCCTCTATCAGATGCACTATGTTTAATTAGGATCTCAGCGACAACTATTGTGACCCTGCCTTGCAAGATGTTTCGATGAATTCAACGCTAATAATATTGCCCACATATTCTAAGAACTCGGATCGTCTTCTACGCTAAGTAGTAATAAATACAATAACAGCGACACCGACATGCTTAAAGTTTAGTTCCATTCGATATATGCTGAATTCTAGGCAACACTTTATTCAAATCTATATATAACCGCTATGTAAAGAGAGCAAATGTCACTTATCGAAAAATCTTAGGCTTGCCGAAAGCTCAAAGTTTGTTCCAAACATCTCAGTTGTCCACTGTTTCAATGTGGCGATATCCACTACCGTCACTAGTTGTTTCCACCTGCGGACTCTCACGTGATAGTGCAGGTGATGATGATAAATACAGGTGTGTTAGGAGTTACCTCACAGTGTTCCCGCCTGCAGACTCTCACTTGATAGCGCAGCTGATGAAGATACCAACAGCTGTGTTAGGACTTACCAGACGGTGTTCTCGCCTTCAGACTCTCACTTGATAGCACACGGGATGAAAATACAAACAGATGTGTTAGGATTTACCTGACGATATTCTGCTACGTCTGTAGTGTTTCTACGTGCATTCTACCACATGCTTTGAAGCTTTCAACTTTGCTGTTGGTTCAGGTCTACCCTAACGTAGAAACAAAATTTCATTTTACTCCGTCCTGCAATGTACAATTGACGGTATAGAGCGGAATATAATGTTTTCGGGAAGTTTGTCCTTACCATATTACCCTTTCGTTGGAAATAACCCAGTTCTGCAGCTAAAGACGTTCGAGGCATGCTTGTCAACGTCGAACCTACATCACTTAAAAACCAGCAAGAACATCCCAGTTAGCCTTGTGTACCATTTTAATATATTTATTTAGGGGTCGTTCTTCAATATTTAATTATATTAACAAATGAACGTATGTGCAATGTAAAATATAAAAAGACAAGTAACGTCTAAAAATTACGTATACTCTACACAAAAATGTTATAAAAATCAAGAAATACAATATTTATTTATTATTGAATAGATTAAATTGATTTCTAATCATGCTTTAAGGTCTTTCAGGTTCGATGACTTCAGCGTTCGACTACTACTTTTAGACTTGAGAAAGAAAAAATAAAATCAATTACATGAATGAAAAACTATGAATGAATGAATTTCTTGCCAGTAGTATAACGATAAGCACAGACACACAGTTCCTACAAAACTCCTTAAATGAGCTATTCAGGTAAAGATGATAATATCTTGAAGAACCTTTTCTCCCTCTCCTTGTTATAAAATAGAATAAAACATTTGACGCATTGTTTCTGAATTAAATTTAACTCAATTTAATGAAACCCACCATTTCATTTCTTATTTAGGTACAACACAGAACAGCAAACTTAAAACCTCACTCTAATTGTACATATGAAAGAAATGAAATACGTTATTTATTTTACATATGTTAATGTATATGAGAGAATTCGAAGCTGCTCCTACTTTGTATATGTTTATGAGAGAATTCGAAGCTGCTCCTACTTTGTATATGTTTATGAGAGTATTCGGAAGCTGCTCCTACTTTGTATATGTTTATGAGAGAATTCGGAAGC
>JAGDQP010005281.1:47711-79396 GCA_022664845.1 Lepisma saccharinum
TTATGAGAGAATTCGGAAGCTGCTCCTACTTTGTATATGTTTATGAGGGAATTCGAAGCTGCTTTGATCTCGAACAATAATATTTATTAACTTTTTTATTTCTCAGATTTTTCTGTTCTGATTCTTAATTTGTCTTCTGTTTCTGAATCCGTCTATTGATTCTGAATGTACTTTCTAGTGAAGATTGTAACAATGAATTCGAGAAAATTTGTATCTAATAATGTTAATTCTTTCAGGTGCATTTTATAATTGCCGTTAGCTTTATAAACAATGCTGTTTAAATTTGTTGCATTATTTGTAACGGAGAGACCCAGCTTTACTTGAAATGTTAATAGAACCTTTTCAGCAATTTAAGACACAAACTTTTCTTTTGTGGTTTAAAAAAATGGTATGTTATTTGTTTTCACTTGAATGAAGCTTGCGGATCGGCAATGAGTAGAAACGTGGGTTCGAACCTCAATGGTCGACTATCCTGACTGAAGTATCCACAATTTTTCCTTAGCTTCACTAGGCAGATCTCGTGATGGCACCTTAAGTAAAGTCCTGGCAGACACCACCCCCATCCTCTAACCAATTTTAATCTGGTCTGAGAAAATGATACGTAAACAATATAAAGAAGCCTAATATAATTCAGTTTGATAGAAGCTTTGTTTATAATGCAATTTCGTATTTACTAACGACATATAAATTATTTTCTAGAGGAAGAAAATATTAATATAACATAAATATTTTTAAAAATATGTTTAGATGTAAAAAAAGAAAGTTAAGATTGTATTTTGAATCCATTCTGAACGTGGGATTGTCTCCAAAATATCCGAACCAGTTGAGTAAATACTATGAAATTATATAAGCAAACCTTATGTAACTCTTTCGAGTTAATTGCTTGTTTGGGTTACCAATGTAACGATTTGATTGATTGAATTGACCTAACTTAAACTCAACTTAGTTTAGGACTATACTGCGGGAGTAGTGCAATGAATTTGTTCTACAGCCAAGGATTGTCCACGTTTTTGGTCTTGAAATGCCACTAAAATATAATTTATAATAGTGCGTTCCACTGAGTGAAGTATAATCTAAACCATGGGTTCCATAAGCCTTAATAGTACATTAATAATAATAATTTAATCCTCGATAATGGATCAGTGGTATACAGTTTCAAGAGACATTTGAGAAAAACTCATCTATATTTAAGTTTGTTTCAATATTTTTTAAAACTTTTTTTCTACGAATTTTCATACCAATCAGCCTCTATCCCAGGATATTTGGTTTAGGGGTGTATAGAAATTTTCTGAGGGTTCAAGAGAAACCTATATTAACTTCTCTCTCTGTGTAGTTATTAAGTTATATATCATGAAGTTCATTACAAACTATTTCTGACAGGCAGAAACACAAGTTTGGACATGGTGGAATTTATGAGGGGGCCTGGGGGGCATTGACCCTAGTCATTTCAGAATGACTTTAAATATTTCATTCTAAACGATAGCTTTTACAAGTAGTTGCCCTCAGGGCCTCTCTCCTAAATCCGCCCATGGGTTTGGATAAACTAGAATTAAGAATTATTACACTTTGATGTAAAATACCAATGAATCATAAAATATGAATTGTAATAACAATAATATCCATTTACATGAATCACTAACAGCTATGGACAATTGAGTACAGCGGACGTATTAGTTAACTTTCAGAGGAAACTAGCACTGAGACCTACTACACGAATTACTTATTTACTTACTCAATAGCTTACTGAAATCGCAAGTTCATCGCCGCGCATGTTCGCCATAGGGTTATATTCTGGGCAAAATCAAGCCAGTTTTCATCAAATACATCTACTTCTAGAAGATTCCTTCTAATATTGTCCTCCCAACGTCGTTTCGGTATACTCAACGATATATTTTCAACCAATTTGTAATATAGTCGTCGTCTTTCTCCCATCCGAGCTACATGGCCTGCTGATCTTGGTCCTCGCGATATCATAGTTCTTACAACATCGGGTGAGTCGTACACTTCGTGAAGTTCTTCATTATGTAGTAGTCTCCTCCATTCTCCAGTCATCTCGTCCTGTTTCGGCCTGCATATCTTTCCCAAGACTTTAATTTTCAAACACTCGTAATTTATGTTCATCTGCTATGGCCGTACTCCAACTTTCGCAACCGTAAAATATTACCGTTACAATAACCGTTTTGCATATTTTCAATTTCAACTTTCTTGATATTATTCGCGAGGTTAATACACGAATTATTTTCAAGAAATATATGTAAATAAAATTAACATATAAAAATATATTCTTATTATACTTTACATAATATATAAATGACAAGTTTTTAATATAAAAGTAAGACTCACGTCAACAAGCTGTTCATGGACTAACATTTACGGGCATCTTCAATTTCACTTACCACCGGGACTACAAGGTATAAAAATGCTAGACACACTGGCTAAAGAGAACAGTTGTTTGAAATAGTTGTTGCCCCCCCTATTCAGGAACAGCTAGCTGAAGAGAGGGAGCTATATCGATCAGTAGAATAAACAGGTCAATAAAGTCATGAGTTGGAAATTTTTCTCTCCCCTTCCCAATAATACTTCAGTCGGTAGAATGAAAAATAAAATAATAATCTCGCAAATCATAACCTTATTGACCTGTTTTTCCTACTGATCGATATAGACTCTTGATCAAAACAGACTAGGGCTACCCTACGTATACTTCAAAGTAAAAACTAAACATTACCTATAAATCGATCATCTAGAATCTGTATTCCTTAGTACAACCTGGAAACACCAAAGACAAAAATACCTATGGACCTGCCGGAGCTGAATGACACCTTGGAAGACATACTGGACATGGAGGTTGGTCGAGAAAGCGGGCAAGGGAGAAGCGAAATAGCGAGGCCGACACCATCGGGAAGCTCCAAGAAAGGCAGTAGATATAAAGTTGGTTCCTCTAGGAGAAACTATAGCTTGAGAGGTGATAAGAAGGCTTCAGAATACTGCGCCAGCTGCTATGCAAATAACAACTTATCCATCACCATGAGCCGGAGGTCAGGAGAAGGATACGAGATAGCACACCTTAATAATACTCCAGAAACCTAACTTGAATATGGTTGAGATCGACAAAGCAATAGCTAATTTCGAAAACAACATCACAGGTGTACTGCGGAAAGCGGAATTAAATATCAGCAAGGCGTTTACCATCTACTACGAAGTTGGAGGAAAAGTGGGAATTCAATTCGAAAGAGTAAAGAGCCCACTTTGGTTTGGAGACCACGAAGAAATAGTCCAACGTTCCAACTGGAGTTCGCACTGAACTTTCTGAAGAGAAATCTACAAGCACCTGACAAGACTAAAAAAGAAGACCCCTACTCTCAAAAGCCAGAAAACACCCGTGAGGGACGCCACTAAAACGAAACAAGAGATAAACCATAAAGCAGCTGTTGGAAGTCTTGAAAAAATGAATTAAAACTGCAATATAACAGAAAAAAATCTGAAAAGCAAAAACTATCTGTCCCAATAAACTAAGATTCTTCTCCAAATATTAACTCCATAGAAAAAGACAGACAAAGAGGAAGACACACAACAAAATCAATCAAAATGATGAATATCTCATGTATAACCTTAGAAAGAAGAATAAGAAGAATCTGGATAAGTATTACCAGAGGGCACTGTAGGAGACAAAAAAATGCAGAAATACAAAAAGCCCTCGCAAACTCAAAGGTAAGCGATTTAGAACCATACAAAAGCGTGCTAATTATCTACAGGAGAATAGAACACAACGAAACCTGACCTCAAAACAAAGACGTGTAATAAGCGAACTTAAATCAAGATAAACCATCATTATCAAACCGACAGAATAATCAGTGAATCTACCCATTCAAGGAAAATAAAACTACAAAGAAGATTCCTTGCTACAACAATAACAAAAAAATAGCCAAAAATAATTGAAATAAGAGAATTAATTAAAAAGGAAAATTAATTATAAGACCAATTAGGGAAAGAAATGGATTTGAAACTAGAATTTAAAGGGAACCTGGGAAACCAAAAAACTCGTATAAAAATCCTCTAATGGGGTACATCGCAACTCACTTGCCGAAAGATGTACAGAAAAAGTACACAACAACAAATAAATACAGCAAATTTTATTGTGTTATATCAACATGCACGGCAGTGCATGAGCCAAGTTCTTCACGTCAGAAAACGTCAGCACTGCCAGAAGCATGTTATACAGGAACAAGAGTTTATGGCAAAATCGACGATTTGGGGGCCCCGTAAGAAAAAAGATGTTAAAGATAGGAATATGAGCTTTTGCCGTTAAGGAGATATGGTAAATATGTGCAGATGTACAAAATTTCATATTCGTATCTCAAACTATGTTCTAGTTATGGACCCCTGAAATTGCACATTTTAGGCTAACTGACTCACTCATTCACTCACTCACTCACTGACTGACTGACTGACTGACTGACTGACTCACTCATCATATTGTTTAGGGTGTTTGGAGTAAGCTAGAAACATGAAATTTGGTATGAAGGTAGAGGATGATAAGTAGATAAAGGAAAAATTCCGACATTTTGAAAAGGTCGCCATCTTGGATTCAAAATGGCCGCCAAACTTAAAATTTCAAAGAATACACAGCCTAAACGACTAAAGATAGAACAGTGAAATTTGGTATGAAACTACATCATTGGTAGCAAATTAAGAAAACTTCTTAAAAATTTGAAAAAGTCGCCATTTTGGATTCAAAATGGCCGCCAAACCTAAAATTTTAAAGAATACACAGCCTAAACGGCTGCCGCTAGAATAATGAAATTTAGTTTGACTGTACAACATTATTAGTACATTATGAAAATATTACAAAATACCTCTAAAGACGCCATCTTGGATCCAAAATGGCGGGCGTCATAAATCCATTTTCCAACTGCTTGAGCCAGAGATACGAAATTTGGCATAATGATGTATTATCAAGAGTAGTTTAGGAAAACATAACAACGTTTTAAAAAATTCACCATCTTTGATTCAAAATGGCAGCTGAAATACCATTTTTCACATCGTTCGAGATAGAGAAATGAAATTTGGTATGACAGTGTATCATCACGAGTATGTCACGAAAATATAAGAAAACGTTAAAAATGTGTCCATCTTTTATCCAAAATGCCCGCCTAAGCCCCACTTTATAACGACTGAAGCTAGAGAAACGAAATTTGGTATGAAGGTGTACCATTACGAGTAGGTTAGAATAAATTCGGCTCGTCTCCCCTACTAGGGTACAGTTCCCAGCTGGAGCCTGATTGCGATAAAGGGGTGCGCCCCAGCGAGGCCATCTTGGAATTCTGGGGGCAGCGCCCCAATGAGGCGAAACGAGTATATACATTACACAAGTGTAAAAAGCTGCGAAATACGAGCAAAAGCACCAGGGGTGCAAACTGTCCAGTCAACTCCTTCAACCTTTAAAAGTGATGAAATGGAATATGGATGAGCCTAGTTCCTCGCGCCAACTTCCAATACTCCTTCGTGTCCCACCAAGTTTTACTCGTCACAAACGTTAGCACTGCCAGGAACATGTTATACAGGCAGAATGTGGAAGTTTCCCCATTCGGACGCAGCGCTCTGGAGTATGAGGGAATACCTGCATCATGTGGCGCAGTGCACTGCAGATTCTGGTTGTGATAAAAAGACGCAGTTCCTCCAAACTCCTCAAGTTCGATGCGCGGCCTGCCGTGCGCAGCGACGCGAGCGAATCGAGGGGAGTATCAACACGTACGGCAGTGCATGCAGCCGACTTCCGCGTGTCACAAAACGTCAGCATGCTATACAGGAACAAGAGTTTATTGCTAAATCAACGATTTTGAGGTTCTGTAAGAAAAAAGATGTTAAAAATTGAAATATGAAATTTCGAAGTATGACGGTATATCATCACTAGTGGATTACAAAATATCTGTAAAGACATCATTTTGAATCCAAAATGGCTGACTTCATAATCCATTTTCCAGAACGTTTGAACAAGGGATACGGAATTTGGCATAAATGTGTATTAACAAGAGTAGTTTAGGAATAATTTACATTTTTAAAAAGTTGTTAACTTGGATCAAAATTGCCGCACAAAAACTTTTTCCACACCATTCGAGCTATAGAAACGAAATTTGGTATGAAGGTGTACCATCACAAGTAGGTAACGGCAATGTAAGAAAACTTTTTAAAAATCGCTTTCTTTAATTCAACATAGCCGCCCAAATACCATTTTCCAAACCACTGAAGCTAGAGAAACGAAATTTGATATGAAGGTGTACCATCACGAAAATGTTTCAATAAATGGATCAAACCACCGCTATGAGCGTGCAGCCCCCGAGGCGATATGGGAGAAGGTCTGCATAGCATGGGGCGCTGTCCCCCAGAAAGTCTGATCACAATAAAGGGGGCGTAGCCCTAAAAGTTTGAATTGGGGCGCGCACGGAATTCTGGGGCAGCACACCCAGCGAGGCGAACCCAGTATATATATATACACGTATAAAAAGCTGTGAAATCCGAGCAAAACACCAGATGATTTTCGAGCCTTAGGGTTGGTGGTGGTGGATTTTAGGGCCGCCAGCAGGAAGCAAATTTGCTGTATCATCACAAGTAGGTTACAATAAATATGGCAAAGCTTCCCTATGTTTCAATAAATATCTCGTTCCCACGGGTGGTGGGTATGGGAAAAAATCTGCAACATGGAAGCGCAGTGTCCTGGAGAGTGGTTACGATAAAGGGGCGTAAGTACCCAAAACCTCGAAGTTAGGGGCGCAGCCAGCTACGGGGGGCGAGGACCTAAACGAGGCTGAGCGAGCGAGTATATATATTGTACACGTACAAAAAGCTGTGAAATCCGAACAAAAACACCAGAGGTGCAAAAAGTGGAGCCAAGTTCTTTAGCCCTAAAAAGGTGTGAAATGGGAGACGGATGAGCCAAGTTCCTTGGTGACAGCATGTAACAGGAACAAAGGAACTTGGCGCGAGCTGGCAACAGCCTTAGGGTTGGTGGCGGTGGACGCAGTGGGTTTTAGGAACCCCATCCCCCCTTATAGCTTGAGAATCATGAACCTTGCCACCTCGCGCCAAGTTCCTTTGTTCCTGTTACATGCTGTCACCAAGGAACTTGGCTCATCCGTCTCCCATTTCACACCTTTTTAGGGCTAAAGAACTTGGCTCCACTTTTTGCACCTCTGGTGTTTTTGTTCGGATAGTAAACTGATACTTGACAGGAGATGTTTACACATAATACTCCACTGCTTAAGTTTCCTACACTGCTTAAACATGCCAAGATTCTCCAAATTTTAAAAAGAGTGACGAAAATAACGTGACAAATTATCGACCAATTTCCAGTTTTATCGACATTTTCAAAGATATTCGAGTCAATGATGGCAAAACGACTAAACACTTTTTTTTCAATTTCTCAGCACGGTTTTCAGAAGAATAAATGTAGCGATACTGCTCTGTTCGAATTTCTCACGAACATCCTGAAATCACTTGACATTAAGAATTATGTTATTGGATTATTCATTGATCTGTCAAAGGCATTTGACAAAATTGATCATAATATTATGCTCAATAAATTGTTTCACGATATGGTATACGAGGGGTAGCAAATCAGTGGTTCTAATCCTACTTAACAAAACTGTACAAATTACAAAAATTAAATCAAACAAATCTCAAACTTTCTTCTCTAAACCAGTTAAAATTACAAGAGGTGTCCCCCAGGGCTCTATTTTAGGTACTATTCTATTTGTAATTTACATAAATGATCTAATGACTGCATTACACCCTACAAAATGCATGCTATCTGCCGATGATAATATATTGGATATATTGTTATTACTTTAAAAGATGCTAACTGGTCAAGGCACAAAATGTAATAAACAAAATAGTTACTTGGTTGAACGAAAATTATCTTCTCCTAAATACAGTGAAAACTGTCGTAATGAACTTTCGTTTCCCAGGAAATAGTCCCTCCTTCCCGTTGCTAAATGTAAATCGGAGACTACAATATTCTAAATAAAAATGTATTAAGTGTTCACATTGATCATGAACTATCTTGGGAAACCCATGTCAAAACACTAAACAGAAAATTGACCAGTTTATGTTTTGCGTTCTTCAGGTTACGAGATAGTCTTTCAAGAAATAATTTATTGTCGCTATACTACGCAAAAGTTCAATCACTTCTCAGTTTTGAAATTATCATTCGGGGATCAGCCGTATGCGGTCAGACAACATTTCGGACACAAACGAAAATACTAAGAATAATATTCAAACTAAATAAAAGAACATCATGTAACCAAATATTTACATCACAAAATGTAACTCTTCCAAGTCTATATATTTATAAAGCCATAAATTATTCAACACAAAACAAATATATGTTTACACAGACAAAAGATATCCACGCATATAATACGCGACAATTAAACGATATTCATGTAGTACAGCAAAATTACTCCAAATAAATAAAAATAGTTTATTTAAATTGTACGTGACTGTATAATAAGTTACAGTCACATGATAAAGGAGCAAATATTACTACTCAAAACAAAGTTTACACTCTGTTACTTACTAAATCATATTATTATGTTCAGGAATTTGTAAATAACAATGATACATAAATGATATGATGCAATAACGTTATAAGTTTAATGTGCGATGTTTGTTTTATGTTCACTTGGGATATGCTGCGTATAAATATATTTTTTGTATTACACATAATAATGTATTAAGTTACCTGTGTAATTATAATTTGTATTTTATATACATATGGCAACTGTAGAACTTATAGGAGACCATGTTGTAAGTCAAAACAGGCAACATAAATAAATTAATTAAAATACACGAAGACACCCCCCTCACATACGAAAAGAGATAAAAAATCTAAATAGTGAGCCAGCACGGTAAACTGACAGTCACAATGAAAACTCATATATACATACAAGATGAATACTGATCCATTACATTCGTCAACGAAACAACAGATGAAGGGATAACATCCTCAAATAGGAGCAGGTGGTAGAAAGTGTGAATGGAAGGTTCGGGTTACATGCCTCGCCCAACACTGTGAAATATATAGGAATCGATGTCCTGGTTGCTGAGTCTGTTAGCAGAGTCAATCGTGGATCACCTTCCCCGCCATGTAGCGGTTCCTACCAGATTCAATAGGCCCAGTCTATAGCCATTCGAACAGTAGAAAACCCAATAGACGTGAGATTTTCTTACACCCTAACATCACCCTAAATTTGAAGGTATACCCCTCAAGGAAACCTAAATCCTGACCTTTTGCATGTAGAGTCGACAAACCCTTTTCACACAAGAAAATAATTAACACAGGGAGACAGACAGACAGACAGACAGAGAACGGAGGGGGGGCAGAAGAGCAAGTTTGTTGAAGTGTTGAAATTTGGTTGTACAATCTGGATATGAGCATGAAATATCCACTTTGTCTAGGTCCTTTACTCAAATCACATTAAATATAATGAAAATTCTAGCGCCCCACAATAAAGCTAAAAAACCGCAATAATGAAATGGACTTATAACAGAGACAGTAAAGCTCGCGCGAGTAACTGCTCAATTCCAAAGGAAAACTAGCCCAGTAAACGGGTCTACTTGGTCCTCTACGAGTTGAATGACTGTTGGTTGGCCTGATTGAATTCGGTGGGAACCGCTGAATGTCCTGAAAGGTAATGTATCATAGGTTCCGCAGGGTCAGATCCAGCAAGCATGACGTTGCCTTCTGTATATCTCACAGTGTTGGAAGTAGCTTGGAGTCTACGCCTCCCATTCACACTACCTAACATATTCTCTAATTTGACGATGTCACTGTTACTGCTGTTGTCTCGTTGACGAGTGGCGAGTCTCTCTGTTTCAACCTTACATGTATGTATGAGTCTGTTTGGTTGTTAGTTTACCGTGCTTCCTCACTATCTAGGACTGTTATTTATGTTTTCGTATGTAAGAGAGGGGTGTATACATTCGGGTACATTATCTGTACATTCTCCTCTCAAGTTTCAGCTTACTATATGAAACAATAAGGCTTAATCTGTGATGAATGGATTTGTATATTTTCGCTAAGTAGGTTTCTATAGACTCCATTAGAGGATTGCTCTACAGTTTATCAGACTCCCTTTAAACTCTAGTTTCAGATCAATTTGTTCCTCTGATTGGTCCTAGAATTTATACTCTTTATCGATTATTTCCGGTAGTTTTTAATGATTTAATTTTGTGGCCATCTTCAGTTTCGGTCTCAGCTCTGTTTTTGACCTTTGGTACATTAATTGTGGCTTCCTCATTTTCAATTTTTATTGAGGTTGGCTTATATCTCCAGGTGTCTTTGATGATGCCCAGCTTCTCTCAGTTATATAATACAATCCTTCACTTGATTCACTTAATGGTTTGCGTCTCCTAATTTCTCCACTTGCCTTCTATTTCCTGGGTGTACTAATAGGTTTTGGTGAAAAGCTGCCGTTTTCATGTTTCCCAGTGACAGTTCTCTCTTTTCTTTTTATTTGTTTTGCCATACTGTTAAGACAATTGGACTCTGTTGGGTTCTTTCATGGTATCTTGTACTTTGTCAGTACTTTTGTGTGAAGGCCGCTTGTGTTATTTATTGTTTCAAGTTCTTCGGTCTCGTATATGCGATTAGCGGTGGGTCTTGTAGCACACGCATCAACCAGTTCTGTTTTGTTGAACTCAACCAAATTGGCTAGTGGCTTGGCGAACTAAGCTCGTGCCTTGGTGAACTCGCTATTTCGTTTTTCTCTTCACTGTTTCCTTGTTGTCCGACCTCTATGTTCCGTATTTCGTCGAAGGTGTCATTCAGCTCCGGCAAGTCCAGGGATATTTCTGCTTTAAGTCATATTCATAATCATTTCCTTATAATACGCCCTGTTTGTAGTGCAGAAATTTCAACACATCAAACTTTTCCTCCTCCCCCGCCTCTTTCTCTCTCTACGATAATTGTTTGCTTACTTAAAATAGTTTGTCAACTCTCTACATGACCAGGGTTTAGTTTATCTTAGGGTAAAGGGGCATACTTTAAAATTTAGGGGGATGTTGTGAAGTTTTCTTGGTACCAATAACAAAGGATTGCCATAACAGATGAGGTACGGGTATCATAGCTTGCGAAACTGCTGTAGACGATAGTAATATAGGTAGATTTTAGTTCAACAGTTTCTTGTAATGTCTATAAAACACGTTTAATTCGTTGTTACTTCCAAACCTACTATCTCCACGGAGATAGCCGTGAGTTTGTTTCATCACTTCTAATGTTCTTTAATTAAATATAAATTTAAATTTGTTTTCAAAAATAAAGTTTACTTTTGTTACTTTGTATATGTTTATAAGAGATAATATTAACTACAGAAAGAAAAAAATTGTTCCAAAATCTGTAAGAGAGGTTGAGTGATAAGAGCAGCGAGAAATTAAAATACAAGCTCACATATTATTACAAATAATTATTTAATGCATAGAATATGAAAGAGAAAGCAGTAAATCTTCAGTATAAATTATTACAATTGAGACGAATATAAATATCTTCTAGTTTCTTAATTTTTTTTCAGCAAAATTCGAACCAAATTACTCAAGCACCATCTGTGATAGGACGTTTGATCTAACCATTACATTTACATTCGTAATACAGTAGACAGAGAGAGAGTATTATAATGGACAGATGATCAGGAAACTTGGAGAGGAAAGGAGATAAATATAATAATTAAATTAATAAAATTATGACTAACATGGAAAAATAATATTAGCCTGTCTCAATTTTATAAAGAGTTTTTAACAATTCAAGACGCTGTGGTGTAGCAGTTACTGTCGTGGACTTTAAATCCACTTTGGAGAGACCCCGCACACCTTGGTTATAGTTTTAATTCCATCAATCCTGGCTAAGTGTTTTCACGATATTATTGTGCAATCTTACCAGGCGAGTGTAAGGATGAGAAATCAAGTTTTCACTATTTTTCTTTCCTTACCCAGAAGAATGGACATTAAATTACGCCATTCTTCACACATACCATAGTTTTCGAACTTAGGTACCATTCCTACTTACGACTTTTGTAAAAATATAAATGAAATTATAGAACGGAAAAAAGAGTTGGACCTCGATATACCTCAACGTACAGATGTGTACACTTGTTTGTTTCTACTGCGTTATCTCATAAATAATGTCGTAAGTGCGATGACTGCTGTAATGACTCCATCTGACGAGCGAATAGTGAAGTAGAAGGCACGTACCATAGCTAAGTTATATATGGCACTCGATTGTGCAGCAAAGTGTAGAAGGAGAATGGTGTACTCAACATTTTGGAAGTGTGGCTTGTGTTTGATTATGGCAGTGTCGGATGACCAGAATAAGTATGTCATGCTGCACGTGCAGATTCTTCAAATAGATTCGAATAAAATTATCGGTGTGGAAAAATTATCTCGACAAACTTCTTAATGTATACGTCAGAGAAAAACAGAAGAATTTAGAATCTATACAGCAGAACCCTGGATACCCGAACTTAGCGAGATAGAGGTCGAAATGTCGTTAAAGAATTAAACAAAGAATCAAATTACTATGAGTAGACAATATTCCAGCCGAATTAATTAAACCAGGAGGCACGGCACTAATCAAGGAACTGCATAAATTGATAAACGCTATATGTAGAAAGGATTAGCTTCCAAAGGAATGGAAAACCGCAATAATAGTTCCGGTTTATAAAAAAGGTGATAAATTGGACTGTAATAATTACCGCGAAATCTCTTCACTCCCAACATGTTACAAGGTACTGATTAATATCCTGCTAACTCGCCTACGTGTATAGGTAGATGAAATAATTGGAGATGACCAATGTGGATTAAGAAGAAATGGATCCACATTGGACCAGATTTTTGCCTTGAGACAAATTTTGGAGAAGAAATGGGAATACAATGGGAAGCTTCACCAGCTATTCATTGATTTTAAGAAACCATTTGATTCTATCAAAAGGGAAAAGTTATACAGTATCTTGATACGATTTGGAATTCCGAGAAAAACTGGTTCAACTAGTGAAGATCTGTCTCAACGACTCCATTAGCAGAGTACGGATAGGTAATAATATGTCAGATAGCTTCCAGATTCGCAAAGGAATGAAACAAGGCGATGCCTGGTCCCCACTACTGTTTAACTTTGCGTTAGAATATGCGATTTTAAAAATTAAAGGGGACAAAACGCGACTATCATTGAATGGTTTGAATCAACTATTTGTATACGTGGATGATGTAGATTTAATAGGGGACTTTATAGATGCACTACAAAGCAACACCGATGTATTAGTAGAAGCGTGCGATGAGATAGGTTTACAGGTAAATATAGATAAAACAAAATATGCGATAACAAACCGAAACACAGGGAATGAAGGAAATAAAAACATAAGAATTAGGGATGAAGTCATAGAGAAAGTAAACAAATTTAAATACTTGGGAGCATTCGTAACAAGCAAAACTGGGGTCAGGAGAAATAAAATGCATCTCAATTTCGAGTAATGCATGTTTCTATTCAGTCTAAAAACTTCTAACATCGCGACTAATATCAAGGAAATTGAAAATATACAGAACGAAGATTCTAGCGGTAATATTTTACTCTTGCGAAAGTTGGAGTAAAAGCAGATGAACATAAATTACGTGTGTTTAAAAATAAGGTTTTGAGAAAGATATACGGGTCGAAACGGTTCGAGGTGACTGGAGAATGGAGGAGACTGTGTAATGAAGAATTCCACGGACTGAATGATTCACCAGATATAAAAATAATGAAATCGCGACGACTAGGTTCAGCAGGCCATGTAGCTCGGATGGGGGAAAACGAAGATTATATTCTATCCTGGTTGGAAACCCGCAAGACCGAGATTTCGTTGGGAGGATAATGTTAGAAGATATCTTCGTGAAGTAGGTGTTCGTGATGAAAACTGGATTTATGTTGCCCAGGATAGAATCCAATGGCGAAAGTTTGTTACTGCGGCGATGGACTTGCGAGTTCTATAAGCCATAATTAATTAACTTTGGAAAAGAACGTTTCGTTCTTCGAGACCACATAATATTATTTGATCACTAATGAAATGGTTAGAATGTTCGTTCTTGTTACAAATACAGGCATTTAGAATAATGCCATTTTTATTGGGACTCACACTAATAAGGAAACGGGAGCATCCCGACCCCAGTAGCACACAAACATGTTTTAAACGTTAATTTTTGGTTTAGTTCGTTGATTAAAAGTAATCGGTTGAAAAAAGAACGTTTCAGTTTAAATCATATTTCAACGAAGACTTGATATTGTTTAAAAGATGTTAGTTTAACGCGGATTCAACTGTTATTTTCAACTATGGTATAGATTTTGTTTCATGGAATTCTTTCTAATTTAATAGAATAAAATGTGTAATTAAAAGCTAATTGAACCATTAACTATTATTTTGTTCTCTCTTTTGCATGTTGAAAACATGTTGAATTTATATCTATATTCCAACGAAAATTTGATTTCGTTGAAAGGACGTTGATATGATGTTTTTAAACTATTATTTATTGAACTGTGCGCTAGATTATCTTTCCAAGTTAATCGCATAAAAAATAGTGCTTAAAAGTGAATAGAATAAAATTAACTATGTTTCGCATGTTGTTTATTTGCATCTAGCAAACATATTGAATTTTAAACTCTATTTTAAGGAAGATTTAATTTCGTTAATAGGGTAACAATGTGAAGAGTTTTCAATTTTCCTTTTCAACTATGACATAGATATCGCTTTATATGCGTTCCTCTTAAGGTGATATATTATACTTCTTGGGAAATACACATTTAATAGTGTAGCGATGGTCAAAGTGTTAAATAAGGAAAAAATCACGTAACAAAGAAAGAGGAAAAGTATTCTTTATTCTTATTCTTACATGATGGTGAAACGATGCATCTGGATTTGTGGCGCTTTCAATACTGCCTTTTCTTATAGTTACCGTAACAGAAAAGTGGACTGTCCAATTACACCTAATGCAGATTTTTATATCTGGTAGAAGACCAGATAGAAATCATATTTTTTTATATGTTAGGCAGTTTGGTCAGGAGAAAATCAGGTAGAAATTTCAAGTTTCTATTTGAAATAGGAAACTTGAAATAGAAATTTCAAGTTTATATATCATCATTACTTTTATTATTATTCACTCTCTAGTTAGTATTTTTTCTCTCTTTTAGTAATCACATTATGATTGTAATATTATATATTTCTTTATTTTTAATTGTAGTTTATATAGTGTGAATTTTAGTGTCCATTTTTTGTTTGTTTTGTAGTGTTTAATTATACATTTTGTAGTGTATAATTATTTATATAATATAAATTTTATGTAGAATGTTTAAATGGTTGAGTGGAAGAAAAGGTTATGCCTTAACTCCGCCATTCAAAATAAGAATGAATGAAATTAAAATTAATTTGACGGGAGTTACAAATTTGGTGCAAGTTGGTGGATGAATAATGTTCGTGCGCGCTTTGGTAAATGTTATATTACCACCAGAGTGTCAATGAAAGATGTGAGTACGTAAAGTAGATCCTGAAATATCTTTGTAAGGAAGCTTCTGTTATATATACCCAGTGTTCAGTTGGTAATATGGCTGTTCCGCATTTTCACTTTTTTTTATTTCATTATACAACAAAGCCTTTTGCAAAATTTGCCACCTTTCGACGTGTGTGTGAAGCGCTTATACAAATACCTGTATCTTTTATTACTTAAACATAGCAATAATCAGTACAGTAGTAAAGTCGTTTTTCATAATTCTGATAATAATAATTAATATTTCTTTCAACAGGCGTTCTTTTGACAAGTTACCAAAGGACGCATGAGCATTATTCACCCCTAATTTGTTAATTTTTACTCCCTGTGAACTCAAATATGAAAGTTCAAGTTTCTTCTGTTGTTGTTCCTGGCATAAGTATATAAATTGTGAAAAGTAAATAGATTTTTATTACATTGTTTTCTTTTGCTCACAATGGTTCCTGGTGTCATTAAATCTTGGAACGTTAATTGAACTCATTTACCTACAGGTAGTTTCTTTCTACATTTCTGTTGAGCAAAATCTTCAATAAGACTACTGAAATCAATAGATCTCAGCAAATCACTTTCAATTGACAATAGCGTTAAATTATTCAACCTTGACTCCACCATACTTGTCCTCAATTTGTTTTTGATTAAGGTAAGTTTAGAAAATGAGCGTTCAGCTTCACAATTTGTCACTGGTATCATTAGGTAGATTCTTAACGCCACGTACACATTAGGAAATACATCCATTACTTGATTATCCACAATCATTTTTAGAAGGCATTGAGTACTGTTCTTAGATGAATCTATAAATGTGTCCAATTTGAGGAAGGTTTTGAACTGTATCATTTCGTCCACAATTTCACTTCCAAGATCGTGTGGGTAGGCCTTGGCGAGATCTAGTGCAGCACTTCTCAATTCGCACTCATCCAATAAAGGAAGTCTGTGAATAAAACCAAACAGCTTCACAATTTCACCATACGCTTCACAACGTCGTCTTAATTCTGTGCAAAGTTTATCAATGATTACATAAAAGCAACTAGTTTCGAAATTTTCCCTTCCTTCCCTGCTAATATCGCTGAGTGAACCGTCTGGGTATCTTCTTTTAATCTTACGTTTATTTGGGTCTCGATCAGAATAAAATGTTTTAATACAGTTGCTCAACTTTGTGGCCTCATTTTCAATCTCCTCATATTTCTCCATTAGAGAAGAGACGAACTCAACCAACGACTAACCAGTTACAATGTCTACACTAACACTTTGAAGGCATTTACTTGTTGCCTCAAACCGTTTAAGGATTTTATTCCAAAAAATTGTCATAACTGCAGTTTCCAACTTTTCTATTTTGCGTAGCAAGTGCTTAGCTTCTTTCTGTGTCTCTCTTTTCTCGCTATCGTCCGTAGCTATGCCTTGCAAAGCCTCGTACACACCGCCGTAGTTTGCCACTAAGGCTAACGTTGCATGTTTATGACAATACCACCGCGTTAACGACAGTGTTTTTAATACTAATTCTCTACCTTTTTCATTTGCTGATAATTTGTGGTAATATTTTCCAACGATGCGTAAACGCCACGATAAATGCATAAAGTCTTTGCAAGAAACTGAAGAAGAAGGCATTCTGAAGAATCGTCAATACTATATCTTCCAACCAAATTCAATGAATGGTCCATGCATGGCACATACAAAGCCAGAGGATTTTTGCTCTTTATTTCTGCCTGAAGTCCACTATATTTACCAGAAATATTACTGGCATTATCGTACGATTGACCTCTACAGTTTTCAATTTTGAAACCATTTTCTTCAATTATCTTCATCGCTGCAGAAGCCAGGTTTTTTCCGCTGTGGTTAGTTACTGGAATGAAACGTTCTAATATGACACCTTTAACACAATAGCGAAATACAACAGACAGCTGATCTATATGTGATAAGTCTGGTGTAGAATCTAAAATAATGGCAAAATACTTAGCTTCCTTTATTTCAGATACAATTTGATCGAAAATTTTAGACCCCATTAGATTAATAAATTCTTCAGAAATTGTTTTTGATAAGTATGAAACATGTCCTTTACCTTTCGATAAATATTTTCCAATGTGCCTCTGCAGTAAAGGGTCAAATTAAGCAATCAGTTCGAGAAGACCCAAATAGTTTCCATTGTTTATATCACCGAAATTTTCAGATTCACCCCTAAAAGCAAGCCCCCTTTCGCATAAAAACTTGGTAACTTCTACCACACGTTTCAAAATTTCAACCCAATATTTCACTTCGTTATGAAACTGTATTTCTAAATCCTTATCCACTCGTCCGGTTTCTCTACTTCGTGCCAACCATTCTACCATTCAATTACGGTGCTGTATGCTGTTTTCATGAGCAGCTGTTCTCTCTTCTGCGTTTTTCCAATCAGAAAACCCTCCTTTCACAAAAGCGCCTGTACTATACGGTGCAAATAACTTGCAAACATAACAGAACACATTTCCCGTTGATGGGGAATACAATAGAAACTTTCGTTCTACCTTTTCTCCATTGGCAAGAACTTTTCGAAACAAGTTTACAGACAATTTTCTATTTTGTTCGGAATATTGTCTTAAAGAAAGCGTAAATTCAGAGTCATCACTGGTATTCTGAAAATATGAAGGCCCTTTATCAACATACATGGCTCTAAAGAGCTCACTAACATTTCACAAAAGTGCAGGGTCCTTATTAATTTCACTTGTACTACTGAGTAAATTGCACTGCGTGATTTCACTACTTGTACTGGGTAAAACACACGGTGCTACACTTGCAGACTGCATTCCGGTAACGGCATTCTGAAGACTATTTACATTAGAATTTTGTAATTTGATTTTTGGCTCAATTTTGTTTGTTCCCACGCTAGGATCATTGACACTTAACACATCACTGTTGTTTGAAACTTCAGCTTCACACTGGTCAGCAAGTTTCTTCCGCAATTGACTGCTCTTTTCCTTACAGTTTAAGTTGAAAAACTGTGTTAACTTAGGTAGTTTTGCTTCTTTCTTGGTCCTTTCCTCACGCTCTTTCCGTTTAGCGCAACCACTTTTATATTTTTTTGTTGACATTATCATAAAAACTTTATTAGAATGCAGCGTTTACTCGACTGACATAACACCAAGTGATGCCTTGCCTTGTTACGGTCATAAATAACAGAAAATAATGTAGATGGGAAACTACCATATCACGAATCTGAACCATATTTTCTGCCATCTGGTGCCTGTCTTCCTAAACTGTGAAGAAACTATACAAATACGACAACGTCAATATGGGTGTGATTTTAATATTTATAAACATCAAGGTATGTGTAAATTAATAAAGCAAAATATTTAATATAAAACTATTATCCTTTTATTTCATAATTGGTGGGCCCCTAGGCTGCAGCCCCGTTAGCCTCCCCCTTAATACGGCGCTGGGTATAAGCAGGAGGATGACAGCATATTAAATACTTAAAGCCAATCGAAATTATTTTAAAAGGAAATCGATTCTAAGACCAATCACTGAAACAAGTCGATGTGAAACTTGAGTTTAAAGAGTTAAACCTGCAAACGGATAACCTTGTGCAGAAATCCAGTAATCGAATCCACAAGCACCTACTTGGCAGAAGATAGGTATGTCCGAGTTACTTTGCCAAAACAATATTATAACTTTCGAATTGCTACGAATGTGTTTCTTCCTTAATCGGAAATTGTCATATTTACTAAATCACTGTTAACAGCAGCCATTTCTGCAAAGTAGCGGGAAAATTTGTGATAGGATTTTAGAATATTTTAATACGTTGTTTCTGGCATACTTTCCAGCCTATTAATAATTTATTTTTCATGAATTATGGATATTTTTACTACATAAAATAGTCCCAAACGATAGTTATTTATGAAAAGTGACTGGCCGACCAGGCAGCCGTGTAGTCTGAGGCGTTGATATCTGTGGAGAGTCTTAACAATATAATCCTGACGAGCTGAAGTCAAAAGTTTAACAAAGTTTTTTAAACCAAAATGACGAGAAAATCTATGGCCTGATTTAGATAAATTTTAGTTTCTTGTTACAAGCATATTTCTTTACTAACATACAGATTTTCAGCTTGTCATTAATTTGTTCTTTGTAATCCTTTCAACATTTTGACCTATAATTCAATTTTCCTAACCTCATGCATTTTTATTATTATTATTTTTTTTTGCATGACGGACACAATTGTTGCCTCCTAGATATTTTTTCTACAAAGTTCTCAAATATCTAACATTCATTGCCCTATGATAATTAATCAGAACAGTGATCAGTTAGAGCTGCCAACCGTCCGGTAATTTACCGGACGGTTCTGGTTTTGACCTCCTTGTCCGGTGTCCGGTACAACCTCAAAACCGGACATTAAACGTCCGGTAATATTCCTCTTACTAGTCCTATTCTCTGTTTTATTCATATATATATAAATATATATATATATATATATAATTCCGTGGAAAGTAGATTTAGTTGAATCTGGATTCTAAAATGAACCGCCTTTGACAACCGGCTGATCACGGCCCTAGCGCAATTCCATTCCGCAACGAATTTGTTGTTCCGTCGCAGTGATGTTATCGTTTGCAAGGTGGCAGTGATGTCAATTTGGCCTATTTTTAGCTAAATCTAGCATATTTGGAAAGGCATTTATCCATACAAATATACGAAATGCTTATAGCCTTAAATATCGCTTATTTTATGAAACTCTTGCCATTCTTGGCCTTTTTATTAGCCATTAAATGATTTCTAAAAATACTTATTGTCTTTGAAAATAAAGTGTAAACTTGAAAAATAAGCCTATCTGTCATTATATGCAATCGTATTACAGGAGGGTCGTCATAATCCGAATATTTGTTTGCTCTAGCTGTTCGGATTATTAAATTGTTCGGAAATACCAAGGAAATACTCAAAACGTCACACATGCTTTAAAGCGAATGCTACTTTATGAGTGTTTAGTCCCAATTAAAAGCATTGAGAGTCCAGTACGGTACAAGTAAGTGCATGAACATCAAACGCCATTTGAAATAGTCTTATATTGTGATTGTCAGCTGTTTGAACAATAAATCATAACAAGATCTGAAGGTTGTCTGAAGGTCTTTCGTACTACCGCGAGGTTCGTATTATCGTGGGTTCGGATTAACGCGACCCTCCTGTAATTGATTTCTCAAGACAGAAGATGTTTAATTACGCAACAAACCCTTGTTTTTTATTCTTTTTCTCTCTTCCCACCCCACAGATTTAGGTCTACTCAACAATACTTGTCAACTCAGATAATTTTATTGTCGCTGCCGTAACTGCCGCATTTGCTACTTTTTAATAATTTTAATTTCGCATTTCATTGCAAGATTCTTAAGCAGCAAGAATGAGACTATATATCTTGGAGTTTTCTAATACAAATTTAATAATTTTTCGGTTCTTCAAGCCATGGTGAGTAGAGGAGAGCAAAGCTGGTAAGACTTATTTTTCAAGTATATTTTGTGCATGCCATTTTTATATTGCCATTTATATTTGTTTTTCTGTTTTAAAGCACGATGTATTATTGATGGTAGACTACAAAAATTACATGTGCCGGGTCAACCAAAACTGGAATAGGTAAGTTTAATAAATGCTTCAAAAGTAACTAAAGTTATTAAGTTCGAACTCCGAATCGCTCAGTTTTATGTGAAGTAATCACTTTTCCGCCAGACCTACCCCCTGTGGGGGGTGTTGACCACCCAAAGTCTCGACGACACCCCCCACCAACCTTGAACGTTTTGTTGTAAAAAATCGATCGAAACCGTACAAAATTGCACTTACACCCTCCCAATTTTGACTTTACACCCGCCCCAAACTAAAAATCCTAGCGGAAACTCAGTGTCCCATTACCTACTCCTGGAGGGTGCCCGGTATTTTCATTTTAAAATGTTGGCAATCCTAGATCAAGTGCGTGCATATCTGGTGTATTTAAATTCCTATATAAATGGTGTCGTCAGATATTATCTGGTAACCACATTTTATCACCCTGTATTGCACTGATCTTTGTGATTGTTGATGGATACGTTTTATATATATTTCCTTCTACTTCTTCTTGTTGTTATTGTTCTTCTTTTTCTAGATATTGAGCACGATGGGCACAAATTTGCAAGATTCGTAAGTTTTCCAACTTGTAAAATTCGTCATGATTCTGTTGTAAATTTTACGTTGACTAGAGCCATGTACGTAAATAACATTTCTCTCCCTTATGCACCTGTGTATATAGTACTCTGAAAGTAAAATTAGTTATAGAATTGTTCCTCATCTTGTATTGCTCCGTTGCATCGTTATCTTTGCCTCAAGTTTCTAAGTCAATAGTTGGTGTAGTTTTGTTGGCTTACGATAACTGTCAGTGTTGCAAACTATAAAAGATTTCAAAAAATTTCACGTTTCTTCCAAATTTTTATATTTTTTCCCTCCACATTAAGCACGATGGACAATAGTGTTACTTCTTTCGAATCTTTTGTTTATAGGCTTTCAAGCGATGTGCGATTCAGTTCTCTGCGTGAGTAAGAAGTGTGATCACAGGCATGAACGTGAAGGTCGATAATTTTCAAAAATATTTGCCTATGGTATTTATAGAATCGAGAAGTAGTGTAAAGTTTGAGGTTTGTGAAAAGGATTTAGCATATGCTTTGTCAGGTTGCTGCTCAGGTGAATGAAGAGATTGCCGGTGTAGGACAGAGAGGCAACGCCACACTGAGAAAAACGCTTACATTCCCAATAATGTAAATGTAACATTTGCAATATTACGTAGGTTGCGTACGTTAATACGTACTGAACATACGTAATACGTAAGTAACCCACGTTCAATGAAATTGGCGATTAGTGGTGAGTGCATTACAAGTAATGCCAAGTGGAAAAAGTCTTTATTACGTATGTTTCCTACGTCTTCCTGTTGTTTCTTCATGGCACAATTATTGGGAGGACGGAATATCCTGCCGACATGTAAAATGAATAAAGTGACGTCATATAGGAACACAGGCAAGCAGGATGGAACCTCCTGCCAAGAATGAAAGAAGGAGAAGTTAGTATATACATTACAGGCGATACTTTCCTACGTAATAGCAGGAGCCGCCTGCAGTAACACTATAATGATGTACACTGCTTGTATCAATGTTGGGAACGTTTGCATGCAAGTACAGCAGGAGACACAGTCTAGCAGGAGAAGGTTAACTGCGTTTAAGTTGTTGCGGTGTATTACAAGTAGCTCGCGAGATGGCAGCACAGTTTTGTTTATAACCAAAAGCTAAAACTATAATTATTGTGCATGGGATATCTGTTTTAAAGCAAACACAAAAGGCAACACGATTAATATTATTAGCATATGTGATAATTTATAGATTTCTTAATGCATTTATGTTACTGCTCATATCTAAAAGCCGAATGTGCGCAATCAGTTATTGTAGAATAGTTTATAAGATAAGAAGTTAGATTATCGATGCAGATACTAACATTAATCGGATTTAACGTCTGGTTTATGAAAGAATAAAATACTTAAATTTCGAATATTTGCAGTTTACTTCTCGGGGCATTATGCTCTAGAATGAAGTTATTAATTTCAACGCCTGACCTTCCGATACAGGTGCATCATCCATTCTTTCCGTCTGATACATCTATACAGTCTGGAAGTAACTCGTGTTCACGATGTACGGACCGTTCTGCCAGGCACGAGGGAACCTACAACCACGACAGCTGGACGGCCAGTACGTAAGGAACAGCCCTCATTACGAGCCTGGGTTTCCCTACAGGCAGGCAGGACGGTGGCTACGTACTAGCATGTGAGTGCAAATAACTTCATGACGTCATGAACTGGCGTCTGCAATTAGCATGCCAGGCAGGAGCAAACAGTAGTTAACAGTACACATGCTCGGTAATGCTGTTTGCTACGTCCGTCATACTATCCTCGCCAACTCATTATTGGAGGAGGGAACCCACGGATTTAAGGAGGTTACGTCCTTAAATCCTAGGAAATTTTTTCTCCGTGCACTTTTGCCCTTTGTTTGCAGACATTAAATAGCGTGAATCTAGTGTAAGACTCTTTCAATTAGCTTTCCTCGTATATCAGCATTTCTACAATCATTCAGTAGCATGGTACTCGGGAGATCTTCCAGTCTGCCACCATCTGAAATTACTATTATTTTTGCACGTTTTAAGAACTTGTTTTACATGTCAAGTGCGTATTCTAATATTATAGGTGCATGTGCCGTGTAAATTGAGTAGTCATGGTGTTTGGGGATAGCCTCTTGTCTTCAAAACTGACTGTGAGCCATGAAACGATAGTAAAATGTCTTTTGGCAATGCAAGTGAGAAATTGTAATTTTATCAAACACTTAGTGAAGAAATCCTTTGGAGGAGGTCGTCGTAAAGAAACGAAGTGTATAAATTTCACATTCAGGCAGGAACGATAAAACCCTAAGGTATCAACAAATTTTATTCATTTTCCCTGTACGAAACAAAATTGTTTAGATATTGTAGAAACGCATATATAAAGTGTATTTTACAAAATACTTGAGTGCATTTCGCACTATTGACCATAAACGACAAGTCTAAAACAAAAATCTGTGCGTGATAAAAGAGCAATTCTTTCAAAAAGGCTTCAAATATATGTTAATTTTATGTAGACTTTATAAAAAATGTATAGTATGGTACTTGAAGGCTAGATCTATCAGAACGAAAAATCAGTACCATGAATCCATGACACTTTGAGAGATTCCAATCTCTAATCGTCACTCTAATTGATGCTGAATATTGCGAAAATTTTACTTTATGCCACTGAATTGTTTGTTTCTTTTCCCTACTGCTTAACATAATTCCTTGCTCGAAGTACTTCAGAGCTACAATAAAGAAAGACATTTGAATTTTGTGATTATTTTATTTATTTAATAAAAAGAATCCAGATACAAACTAAAAATCATTTCACACTGAGTTGTCAAACAGTCAATTGAGGACATTGTCAGAAGACAGACACATAGACCTATGTGCCCTTTTTCCGGTAATCGCTTTAAATGATCTGCCATGTTCTTTTATACGTGCCTTGCAAATTTCAAGTCAATATCTCTATTCGTTAGCTTGGTAGAAAGAAATATGTAGAAAAGTTTCCGCAAGTGAAAACTGTTGTCTTGCTTTCGGACCCTGCTGGCAGACAAAACCTCAACTCGACAATGATCAAGTTTTGTTCTTGGTTCAGCAATGTATTTTATGTAGAACTTACTCCCATGCTTTCTGTCAGAGGCTAATCATTTACACAGTGCGACAGAAAGATTGATCTAGTCCGATCACACATAAAAATAAGTGAATTAGCCCGTCACCGGAAAAATATATATTCTTTTCGATTCAAAGTGAATGGTAGAAATTAGTGCCATAGCTAGAACGGTGTTTAAAATATTTTTGGGCGGCCAACTTGAATCCAAAATGGTGACTTTTTTAAAATGTTGTAATATTTTCCTAAACTACTCTTGATAATAGACTTTTATGCCAAAATTTCGTATCGCTAGCTGAAACGGTGTTAAATTTTAATTTTTGGATCCCGCCATTTTGGATCCAAGATGGCCTCTTTGGAGACAGTTTGTAATATTTTCTTAATCTACTGGTGATGATGTACGTCATACCAAATTTCGTTTTTCTAGCTCCAGCCGTTTAGACTGTGGCACCAAGAAATCTTTGATTACCGGAAAAAGGGCACATAACGTGCATACACAATTTTTACTATATTTTCACGAAAACTTTGAAGTCTATGAGGTTAGTTAACAGTTTTCAAATCTGATTCTATGCGCTTTATACTGGTGTCAACGACATACATATTCTTTCACAAACTTCTTGGTAATATTCCATCTAAATCGTTACCAGCTGTTTACCAAAAATGCGTTTTGCGCTATGTGCCTTTCTTCCGACAATGTCCGCAATTTTAATCGACAAAACGTAGGCAATCATTTTCTCCAAAGATAGTTGTTGTATTTATCTGGTTGTATAAACATTCCAAGTATAGTCGAAATATATTCACATATTCACTTGCACTAGTTATAATCAGTGGCGGCGCAAGGCAATTTGGGCCGGGGCAAGTGATTTGATTTAGGCCCTTTCGTGAACACTCACACGGCTACTATTGACCATAATATCCTACTTCCTCGTTATTCCTAGCCCCTCGGAAAACTGGGGAACTCGCGAGGGACTCACTAGCCAAGACAGAGAACTTCCCGTTCACTCGCTATAACCCCATCCATGATAATGAATATTGAGATTAATTAGAACCATGCTTTTTAACCATCCGACTACAGACAAGCGCTTAAGTAAGAGTCCTGAGACGGCATAGTTACTGCGTTACCGACCACTATCGAGGTGCTCTACTAATTTATCTTAAAAAGTAATTATTCACTTGTAGAGACCGGCGTACAGTGGGACAAACCCCCCGCCCCCACTCCAAAAAATAATACTGTCTGAACACTGAGCAAACATTGGTTGAATTTTTCTCAAGGGCTTATAGGTGTGATATGCTTCAAAGCGTACTGCAAGGCATGCCGAAACAAACGTAACAAAACATATGTAATTAGTAAACTATATAGATATGTGAAAAAGACATACACGAGCAATTATCTTTCCAGACGTCCATTTCCAAACTAGTTCTTGTCCAAGCACCATACATGTTAGGAAATCGACACAAAAACTTCTAATTTTTAAACGCTAGAGAAAATTTCTAGGTATCATAAAATAGTTGGAGGAGGAAGGTAGTTTGCCAATATTTTACTTTTGCTAAATAATATTGGAAAAGATAAAATTATTTGCAAATGTCTCAATTTCAAAACTTTTGCAGAAGAACCTGTTTCGAAATGAACATCTCACGTGTACTTTCTATAGTAATATCTCAGGTACGGTGTGCCCTTGCGTGTAGTAAAATATATCATTTATACTTTTTGTAATAATATACCAAACGCATTACGTATAACTAAATCGTAGATTTTCCAATTTGCTCTCAGGGGTAACCAGGGCTAACCAAGAGTTTAGGGCTAACCAGGAGTACAATCAACACTTCTGAAAGATTTATACCCCTTTTGCAGGTGAGAACTCATGGAAGATATGATCTTTTGCACCTTAGAAGTAAGAACGTGCTCCCATTTCCACCTCATTCCTCTAATGACCCTTATCCAACACTCTTACACATATGCTTCCCCTCCTCCCCATTTCACATCGTTACTACTGTTAACCAGTCCTTCACTTCTCTGCTGTCTTTCATTTACAAAAACTGCGGATTCTGTACGCATCATTGCCAAGTATTTACGTGCGCAAAGCGTCTTCTCACTTTTGTGGAGGTTTTACGTAGAAGGTTGGAGCTAGTGGCAGCTAAATATTGGATACCCTGAAAGTATTTATTCTAAATTTTATATTAACAAAAATCAGAGCTTTGCTCGCTTGGCTTTTCTTATGCGTCTCGATGAATTTGGGAAATGTACTTTTTTGGTGTACACGTATTACACAAACGTTAAGACAGCTCTCAAGTACATTAAAGATACGATTGCATCGTAGCCGAACTAGAAAACCTACCGTCAGTGCCTTAGCGAGGCACTTGCCTTCAGTGCCAAAGGTAGGAGGCGCCAAATCGGGTGTGTCCAATATATAAAAGAAAAGAACTCCAAATGAATTAAACGCCGAAATAACAATTTGTCAGGTTTAAAAAAACTTTCGGTTTTTCATGCAAATCACAGGCAATTGGAGTTGTTATTTTTTTTTTCAGAAAGCTTATAAAAATGCGATAAGCGGCATTCCCGTTATTACGTTTCTTTTTTCAATTCCTATACAATACAAATTAAAGTAAATAAAATTCCAATAAAAACTGGGGGTGGCATTTTCTACATATGCCTCAGGCGCTAAAATACCTTACAATAGCTGTGCATATCATATTTACATAACGAATTATTTGCCTCAATTTCTGATGCAGACATAAAATATACATAACCGCTTTCCGAAAATGAAAAAAATGCCAAATCTGAATGGACATGCACTGATGATTATACGTTTCGTAATTACAAACGAAGTACCTTAGTGTCTGTTTGACATTTTACTACAACATAAGATGTTTTTTTCGAGCTTATTTTTTTAATTTCAATTTTTGGATTTTGTCTGTTATTTTTCCATATAGTCCCATTGTAGAGTAGCTGGAGGTAGGGGGGAAGGCTCGACACTTGAGGCCCGTGTTGGTGGCCTCGTTGTCTCCCCCTTACGCCGCTACTGGTTATAAAAGTTGTTAATGAAAGTGACTATTAGTCAAACATTATAAGAGGTTACACAACCCTTACCATAATGGCAGCCTCTGCAAAAATTGTATTTATTATCTAATATTTCAATTACCGTAGAACTGTATTCATCCCATTTCTTCAAAAGACAATGCGTATTCGTTACCGTATTTAATTATATTTACACGATACAACATAAAATAGTCACATAATTGTCCTAAAAGAGTTTACCATGTAAGCAATGTTAACGTTTATGAAAAAAGAAAATTTTACTTTAACTATTTAGTCGGATATATAACGCAAAATATGTTAACATATTTCGTCAGCCTGTTTCTGCCATCTTCCGGATACACAAGAGCAGATAATTAATATTAGGTCCGCCCGCTGAATCTATAGCTGCCTGTCCAATCAACGAGAAATCGTGTGTAGCCTGTCGCCACGAATTGGCCGCTAGATGGCACGCGTATCGAAGGCTTGTTCTGCTAGTCAAAAGCAGAGGAGGCCAAAGGCGAGAATCTATTTTTCACATAGGAGTTCAGTTTTCAGAGACTAATCACCGGAAGTGCTATTATTATTCACTGTTAGGGGCGCGACTTTTTTTATCCGTACTATCTTTTCGTATTATATGCGATTTGCCATCCGTCAAACGTTTAATATTCATGCATGAAATAGTTTATTTTACTAGGTTTTAAACATTTAATATACTTTCGAAACAATATATATACAAATGAAATTAGTTGTAAATAATAAAACTGTATGAAAACAATGTAAAATTCTTTAAGAATAACCATAACTCAAAAAATTATTTCATCTTGAAAAGTTCAAATGTTTTCGCTGCCATCTACTGGACCAAATATATAACCGGTTCGTGTTAAATAATACTGAGTGAAATGAAGTTTTTTGCAGCTCCTTACAAACCTAAACTCAACAAAACTGCTTTCCCGATGAAAACCTAAACGCGCTCAAATTAGTAATCAGAGAAATATATTTAGACATATATAATTTGTACAATCGCGAGCATATATTTTTGACTCCCTTGAATGCTCATTTCAGCTATATGAATTGTGGTAGCGTTCGCCTATTGAATATGCAACTCAACTTGATTAGTGGATTATCTTGAATGCATATCACCCCAGGATGTGCAATTCTTCCTCCAAAAGTCTTTTGCAGGGAAAAGAACGAGAATGTGTATTGTGGAATCATATAAATTGCAGGCGTTAGCATCACTTAGAGAAATTTAAGATAAAACAGGTTTAATTAGAAGAAATGTTTCTTGTATCGTAGAGAAACTAGTAGAAATGTATATTTAAGAACTTTTATATTCAATTACCACATTTAAAAACGTAATTAGTTAATGTTATAAACACTTTTGTGTAACAAGAAAATACTCTGAAAGATAATGAGCTATGGAGCAGAACACAAAAAGTGAGATAAACATTTGCGCACAAAAAGTGAAATAAATGATCTCAAAATTACACAAAAATTACATTCAAATGTATATTTTTCAAATATATCCCCCGTCTATTTTACACATTTTGCCAGAAAGGTTACACACTGTAATTAGTTTAAGAGAATGCCCAAACTAGGAGCAGGATTCAAACCCGGGCCGCCTGATTCGAAGTCCGACACCTGAGCCACTTAACTACGTATCTCATGCAGAACAGTGTTCACCATAACGTAGTAGTAGTTCGTTAGATAGAAAAGGATGCAATAGCATGTCTTTTTGTTACCTATGTTTATTTGAGAAGTTCTGTGATTTTCACCAAAAAATCAGCTTCTTTCCTTAAAACTGCAGTTTAATTACTTCTGTCATAGAGCACTGGAAACTCCTCAAGATACTACATTTTGCCTTATCATAGCCATGCGTGAGAAATACCAAATATGGGCGTAATGTGGAAGTTCTGATGCCAATCCTGGGCGCAAAAAAAATACATGTTTACATCGCAATAATACTCCATAATGTGTTTAGTTCGCAATGCGCTTCAATGAGATTATTTACATTGATTTTCTGCTGCGTAGAGAGTCCAATCTGCTGAAAACTCAAGTGATGAAGGGACCACGGTGGCTCCTTTGGTAGAGCGCTCACCTCTGGTGCTAGGGGTCGTCGGACCAATCCCTGCTTATGCAATGTGGGCTTTGTGGTGGACAAACACCGTGTGCGTGGGTTTCGTGCGGTGCTCTCGTTTCCTCTCACTTTCCTCATTCCACCAATTCATCCCATCATTATCCATACGGCCTAAAGGCCTTCAAATAAATTCAAATCAAAATTCAAGGGATGAAATTCGTTTGAAGGTATGTTGCTCCTTCCACTCAAGTCACCCCCTTGATTTTGGATTACATCCTACATTTCACGCAACGGAGTGCGTTTTAGAATAACGTTGATTTAAAAAAAAACATTTTATCTGAGCCCATATGGGTTTTATAGGCCTTTTGGGGATTTCCTTGGGTTTTCAAAATAAAATGTGATTAAACGTAAATGTAAAGTTGTGCACAACCTCAGTACCCCAGTCGATAACACTTTGTCACAACTGTGGAATCCAGAGGCTTGGAGTGGGTGTGTTACAATATTTTTTAGAGTGTTAGAAAGTTTAAATTTATACCGTAGTTTCTCGTTATACAAGTACATAACGTGTGAAAATAATATCATAGAGTTCATAATAGATAGACTTAGCACGCTTCCCCATTTCTGTCTGCGCTAAAACTAAAGGAATTTTGTTCAGAGCACGTGATTTTGAATTCATCCGTTACGTAGCTCTGGTGTAGACGTCATATTCTATTATTAGGTCTTTACCAGAGCTGCCTAGTGGATGAAGTCAAAATCACGTGCTCTGAACAAAACCCCACTAGTTTTAGCGCAGACAGAAATGGAGAAGCGTGCTGTTTATGTATATGAGTTCTATGATATTTTATTTCTATCTGGTGCCGCGGGTGAAATTAGGAGAGAGACCCTGAGTGGGGGGCACGAGAGAGACACTTTAAAAGCTCTCGCTTAAAAATTATCTCATTTTGAAATAATTTGGGTTCGGGGTAATGATCCCCATCAATCCGCCCATGTCTGGTGCCCTAATAGAAATGTTGAGCTTTTCATGCAGAGAACTAAAATTATCAAGCAGACTTTAAAAAAAATGTTTTTGTTTGAACATCCTATGGTAAACCTATCCTATGGTAAACATCCTATGGTAGATATTGCATTTTCCGTCTGCAAACACAAATACTAGCATGCACCGCAATACAGAAATGGCCGCCATTAATCAATCGTTGGGAATAAAAGAATACCCGTTTTGAAATATTCTAAAGAGATATAAACATTAAAAGAAATAATAAAATATTAGGAGAGCTGAAGCAACTATGCTGAACAATCTCAGATTGAGTAAGACACCTGGAATTTATGGAAAAGGGTTACTTGACTTAAGCAATCTTTGAATTTATTTATGAACTTTCGGCATCTCAGATTCGGGCCGGGAAAGGGTGGGGATTTGGAAGGTAGTCGGCCAGGACCTAGTTCGTAAGTATCATCTTGGCTTTCGCCTGGTATAACTGAGGAAAATCCCTAGAAAAAGCTCAGTCAGATGGGTGACCGTTGGGATCCGCTCCCAGAACTTTCCAATCCAATTGCTAAGCCAACATACTACCAACTGAGCTACGTCAGCTGGGTTCAAGTAATCTTGAAGTTGAAAGTAATCTGTAATCAGATACTAATACTTATTTCGAAAGTATACTTCTCAATTGTTTAATTTTGTCAAGTAATCTTCATTAGCACGAAATATTTTATTGTTGAAAATAAACTTATGGATTATAAATGCCGAGATAAAGTCCGCTAAAACCTATTAATATTGTAATTTCCACGTCGTTTGAACGAGTTTCCTAGGATGTAGATTAGGAAGTTAGTTATCTTTGAATAAGTTG
>JAGDQP010005282.1:0-50711 GCA_022664845.1 Lepisma saccharinum
CATTTTGAAAAAGTTGCCATCTTGGATCCAAAATGGCCACCAAACCCGTTGTTGTATAGAATGCACATCCTAAACGACTAGAACAATAGAAACGAAATTTGGTATCAGGGTAGACTATCACTAATAGGTTACAAAAATATTACCAAAGATTTCAAAAGACGTAATCTTGGATACAAAATAGCGGACACAAAAATACATTTTCCTCACTATTCGAGCTAGATAAATGAAATTTTAAATGAAAGCATACCACCATGAGAAAGTCATGGCAACATCATTAAATGTTAAAAATCTTTAAGCCAAAATGGCCGCCAAAAACATTTATCAAACCACTGAATTTAGAGAAACGAAATTCAGTATAAAGGTGTCTGAGTTGGGGGCAGCACTCCCAGCTGTGTCGGAGGTAGTGTGTATACACAGACACACACACACACACACACACACACACACATACATATATATATATATATATATATATATATATATATATATGTATGTATGAACTCATGCGTAGCCTAGTCTGCAGCGCGCTCATCTTCAGTATGAGCGGTCCCTGGTTCGATTCCCGGTGGGGACTCAAAAATTTCGGTGTTGACCCAGCATCGTGAGGACAATTGGGGAGGTGCTATGAATAAAAGACAGTGAGAACTTCAGCTCTCCTCTCCCAACCCATCTGGTCAGCGTGGGAGCAGTAGACCAACTCCTTCCTTCGAGGAGAGGCCTCATCCACTAGTGGATTGAAGTGGAATCCACTTGTGATTTGTATATACAGGGTGTATCACCTAACACTGCGACCGCAATTAGATTCGAAATGAAACAAAATGTCACAAGGTTGGTTGCGCAGGAATGTAGCCATGTCGGGGCCTGACAAAATTCTGTAAAGCCACAAGGGGCCCCAGGGACCCCATCACAGGGCCCCGGAGGCCAGATTCAAAATTTCAAATGGCAACATGGGTCGAGTGACACCTCGTTCGATAGAGCTTGGAAAATGACACAATGTTCCGCAAAAACATTTT
Source organism: Lepisma saccharinum (assembly GCA_022664845.1). Lineage (NCBI taxonomy): Eukaryota > Metazoa > Arthropoda > Insecta > Zygentoma > Lepismatidae > Lepisma > Lepisma saccharinum. The sequence continues at coordinate 1,014 of JAGDQP010005282.1, forward strand.
ATATACGGGTCACGGTTTTCAAAATGGCCGCCAGAAATTGTATCTGTTGCAGAGAAATTTGCATTGTTCGTAGTATGAAAACACTGGAAGTTCAATGAGTGGAACAAAAAGTGGAGGTCCAAATGGCAGTGGGACACATTGATTGGTGTTTGTATTATGTCCGCAGGTGCCCCCATCACAGGGCTCCGGGGGCCAGCTTCAAAATGGCAAATGACAAATGGCAACATGGGTCGAGGGACAACTCGTTCGATAGATCTTGGGAAAGTACACAATGTTCAGCAAAAACAGTTGTTATACTGGTCACCGGTTTCAAAATGGCTGTCAAACATAGATGTTGTTTCGAGCGATCAGAAAACTAGACGCAGCGGTACAAGGAGTGAAAACGGACGTCGTATTACTGTTCGAAAGCTCATACTGTATGCAATTACTGGGACCTGGACAGGATGGCAGCGGAGACATTGTTCTGACGTTATGCAAGTGCGTAGTACCTTGCGCAGAGCAAGGGATTGTGGCAAGTGGCCACAGTCTGTACAAAGACGTCGTTGAAACCTTGATTACGAAGATTATGGATGGGTACAGTAAATTCCATTATGTATTTCTTTTTGAAGAAGATGACGGTGTGAAAGTGTAATGCGGGAATATGGTGTTGAAACAGAGTTCTTTGGCGCTGCGCGGCACAAGGTTGAGGGAAGATGTAAGATTGGAAATAACCTTGAAATGATAGGTCAGAACGTGCTGCATTGAACCTCACGATTCGGTTTCTGTTGTGTATGATAACGAACTGCAACGATTGGACTTGTGATAAAGTAGTGGGCGTTATATGGATTGAATGACATGCCTGTGATCGTGTAGTTCCAATGAATGTAGAGATCACTATGCCAAACGACATTTAGCATAGGAAGCACCTGCCCCTCCTTCCACCCCCAACACCATACACACACACACACACACACTAACGAGCCTGCAAGAAAACGTGTTGAAGCACCTTTTGCTCAGTGCTGCTATTTGACTTTGCGTTTGTTCTCTAATTTGGCCTTCAGCACACAACGTGATTGATTGCTACAGGTTGCTTGCATTATTCCGGAGGCTTGCTGTAACTAAACCAATATCAGTACGGCACGTTCTACTATTCAGTGTACCTGTGTTTCCTGATCTAATCTGCTGTGCTGCTGTCTGTGTCAAACAGGGATATTCGAACGCAGTGTAGCTCAATTGCATTTGTCGGGTATTGATACAGTGAACCTTGTTGTGGTGTGTTATTCCATTTGATTTCGTCGTGTCGGTCGCCGGTATTGCCAACATCTGCAAGTCTCATAGCAACAGGAAGCTGGGTTCCCAGAAAGCGTCAGCGTACACACACAGCAACGAACAATGCAAACGAAATTGCTGTTCTGGCTGGTGTAGCGCATAATCCGGAGATGAGTGTACGACAGATTGAACGCGGCTCTGGAATAAATCGTACCAGTGTGTGGCGAATTTTGCGTAGGCATAAGTTTCATCCCTTTCATCTGTCACTTCACCAAGAACTACACGGGAATGACTTCGAGTCCCGCATTGCATTCTGTCGTTTTGCACTTCAGCGTTTGCAAGGTAATCCTGCATTCCTCAGTATTATTTTGTTTACGGATGAAGCTTCGTTTAACAATTATGGTCAAGAGAATCTCCGGAACATGCACTACTGGTCCGTGGATAATCCGCACTGGCTTCGCGCGGTTACTCATCAACGACAGTGGAGTGTCAACGTGTGGTGCGGTATTATTGGTACTCGCATGAAATTCTTTCAGATTATATCCTTCTTGTTCGTGAGGCGTTAGGTTTAAAAAGTTATGTATGACTCTTTGAAAGCTTATCCAGGAAAATATAGTGCTTTAAGGGATGTTCAGCTATATACTAAGGTAGAATTGAATACAAGTTCTTTGATTATAGCTAGTTCCATATTTAATACGTTTTATACTTGAATTATTTATTAAAATTATGTCTTTATTAAACGTACACACGGAAAGAAATAAAAGGTTACTAGCAACCCAAAAATGGGTTAATGTAACAGAGTGACTTGGTAAATATAGCGCCTAATAAGTACAAGGTTACCGCAACCCAGCTAAAAAGGTTAGATCCAGTGGGTTGATTTAACCCTCCACGTAGGCTATTTTAAAGGGTTATGATAAATAACTGTATTTAGTTATTTTAACCCATCCCAACGAAAAATTTGTAAAAAAAAATTGTGGTAAAATCGTCTGGAAGCAAGTTATTGTTATGATTTACACTTTGTGTAGCTTATTATAGTTATCTTTGATAAAAAGAAAAATTGTGCGTCGGGCTGGGATCGAACCAGGGAACCCATGCGTTGTAGTCCGAAGCGCTAACGACTACACCACCGAAAACTTGAAGCTTACGATCGATAATGCATGTATTTCACAAGTTGCGCTACTGTGATATTCATTATATGAATCTCATTGTTGTATATTACACTTTCTCATCAATGGAATATTAATAATAATTATATAGCACTACATTCCTAGTTTTAGGGTTGCTAGATTACCTCCTAAGCTTTACCTTAACGTTTTGGCGTTGGTACAAAACTTCCATGTGGAAGCCCTTCAGACCGCCATCTCGTATAGATGAGACTCGGTTCAGCTAACCCTCATCAAGGTTAAAAATAACTAATTCTCAGAAGGTTAAATTTACCTGCACATTAAACGGTTAGCATAACCGAGCAGTGGGTTAATCATATTGTTTAAATTAACCGTGTTGTTGGTTTATTCCTTCTTGTACCAATTGTGTAGGTAACTGACTACCCACGAATTGGTTGTTTTTACCCTAATTTCTGTTAAACCTTTTCAATGGGTTACCATTTACCTACAGAATTGGGTACTTTCATGTCTCGAAAGGGTTGTGGTAAGCAACCAGTAGGTTATGGGCAACCCTTTTGGTCATCAACCTAGCAAAATCTTGACTTAGTTAAAACTAATTTCTTTCCGTGCAGATACAGCTTATACGCCGTTTTTTATTTGTATTGCAAGAGCATTTTAAGGGTATTTTAAAGCACTTTCAACTTCACAATTTTCTTCATAGATATCAGGCAAAGCTATGTCATATTATTTACGTGTTTAAAATAACAGATTTCAGTTTTCACAAAATTTTAATTTGAAGTGATAGAGGTTGGAGTGAGTGTTACAGAAACAAGTTTCTATTGTTCCTTGTTTTAATCTGAAGAAGTTTTAAAGTGTAGAACTATGTCTCGTGCGATATATAAATCTCATTTTCCTCGTACAGTGGATTTAAAATGTAGTTAAAATGCGTTATCAAATTATTTTTTGATGGAAGTACACTTTCATAAAATCTAATTTAAGCTTAGATACGATCTATATCCTTCTCCAGCCGCTCCAAGAATTATATATACACGGTTTACTGTCTAAAATGTTTTTGTTGCCGTTGCAATGGCGTAGTAACTCCAGCTGGGACCCTAGACAAGTCAAGCGGGAAACCTGGACCTTACCGGGGAAAATCACTACACAAGATGCATAACTTCTTGCACACTTGCTGCAGCCTATATATGAGGATGATTATTGAGACTGTGACTTACCAGCCATTGTAACTTAGCGCACAAGTAAGAATCGAGGTGCTCTATTGGTTTACCTCAAGGACTGACTAATCATTCGCGTCGGTGAGCGGTGACGCCCCTTCGGTATGTATTTACCCCACTTCGCCGCCACTGTACCGATGTTACATATTTGACACTTCTAAGAAATGTTATTGATGTGATATTTTCGTGAACTATTGTATACGAAATATATTAGGAACGTGCAAAAACAACAAATATAATATATTACGTTAATCAGAAATAAATATATACTGTTCTGTTAATGCCTTTTTCTTATAAGCCATGGGGCAAAAAAGGCTGAAATGAAATGTGGAATGACGACTAAATGAAGAGGTGACAGTCCTCTCTATCTACCAGAAAGTAGTGAATAAGCTTACTTAATGGACATGTTCTCTAATATTGATGGACAGTCATTAACGAGCCCTACCGATCGGCACATATTATATGCGCCGGTTGGGCAAATAAAATAGACCGACTCAAAAAAAAGGAACGTCAGGGACTGGGCAGTAAGTTGGTCATTCTCTCAGACCGAAACTAGAAACATGTCGAAATCAAATTATATGCTGTATTCTTGTTTGTAACACACGTTTTTAACACTCCAGTAGTCGCGCGGAGCACCATAATGCTCCAGGTGTTTTGTTTTGATTGCAGACGACATTTGACCTTGAACGATCATCTACCTTCTTCCCGTGCTATGTGTACCAAGTCAGCCGAGTTTCAAGTTTCATAGTTCACTCCCTATTGTTTTTTACGGATTATTTTTTCGCAAACTGTACGAGTGGAGCACCATTGTGCTCAACGCGACCATTCCTGTTACCTATAAGAAGAGGAATAAAGTACAGAGGTAAACTGCTTTTACAACTGGAAGAAGATGATCCACTACAACCTCCACCGCCAAAGATAGCAAATACTGGTCGGTGTTACATCAGTGGCAGAAAAAGAAGCAAAACAACATGGAAAACGTAAAACAAGTATCAGAAATGTGAGTGTCCCGATCACCAAAGAAGTGTGTCGAGAATGCTTGGAATGAATACATGTGTAAATACAATGAATTTCAGCGATTCATTGTGATCCCGCCTAGTGATGTAAAAATTCGAGAAAAATTGAACACCGAAGAAAGAAAAAAAAACGGAAAGTATATTTTTTTATTTTTCGTGCTACTTTAAAAAAACTATATAGTGTTCCACGCGACTATTGTGCTCCACGCGACCATCTGTGTAACAAAAAAAAAACCACGTGACTACTGGAGTGTTATTAAATTGATGACTTTTTGTATGACTCAACAATTTTAAATGATGGCGCATATATGAGTCATCGATCTATAGCAAAATTATATAATATATTTTTATCATAGACGAAGTGTCCCATATTTGCTCCACAGTACCCTTTTTTGTTTTTCAATAAATAATTTTGAGGTTGAAATAAATAGCAAAGTAGCCCACACTATTTTGTAAAATAACTTTATTATATATAATTTCCTCAATCTGATAAATTACCTCATCAGGTTTAGGCAAGTATTCGCTATTACCGTTAGAGCTGAATATGAGACTCACTGTCGCTCATGTCTAATTATGGATCTATACTATCGGTATAGATTAATTAAGCTTCCTTCCACGATCCATACCTGTACTTAAAATAATCATTTACTACACAAAAACGCGACATATCTGCAATGATATGTAAACAGGAATTATGCCAACTTTAACAGCACTATAGTCGATTCACTAAAGATCGAATCAACAGACCAAGCGTCCCACATGCGCCGGATATCCCCAGAGACCGATGCGAACTATTAGAGCTTACGATTAGACCGTTGCGATTTGGCAACCATTTAAATAAGCCGGATACACTGGCATACATGTGGGCCATCGGTCTACTGAAATTGCCCGAGAGGCGCATATTTGAGATGTCAGTCTCTGGCGAAATCCTAGTAGCGCATATAGGTGGGACGGTCGGTCTATATTTATGGAGTTTTTTTAACATGTCGGTAGCAAACGTGTTAAGTCTAGTTAAATTTTTTAGTTATTTTCAGTGTATTAACACCGCATTGTATTGTGTGGAAATGTCCAAATATCTCTCTTTCATACATTTTTATAATGATTATAAATAAATATCACAGACAGAAATGTTGCAGTATGAGACAAGTGTATAAACGGTTAACAGTGTGCAAGTATGGTCGTACAAAGCACTGTTAGAATACAGACTTGTATATTGCGATTTGAAAGGTTAAGACAATTAACTAATTAACAACATCACCTGTATTACCTGCATAAAGCTGGACTGTTGTTCTGAGCTAAAATCCAGATTGGAGGCATTCGGCTACTCTCGATGCAACTGTAAATCGAGTTCAGTTAGATTCAGTAGCGAGAACAAAAAACAAACAATTTCCGAAGAGCAAAAATTTCGTAGGAAATGGTTAAAGGTTGTCAATATATGTGAGGCATTTTGTAGATTATTGACTGGAAGTTAAGAGGACTCCGTACATACGCTGCGTGTGCGTGGGTGTGCGTTTTCATATTTTTGAAGATCTGGACAATGACAAACAATAATGAATTTTTGGAAACTGGTCCTAATCATACATGTGAACCTGTATCAAATGAACTATCTGAGTCCTTTCTGCTCCTTTATCCCGGCCTGAGCCTTAGATGCCTGAAGGCCATAAATAACATTCAAAATTTAAAATAAAAAGTACTGGTATTCTAATTTCTCAGCTAAAATAACCACTGCCTAAAGCTCAGTTCATTTGATACACATTAACATGTAGTATTGGGACCGCTTATCAAGATTTCAGTATTGCTTGTCATATGTCCAGTAGCCTCAAAAATATGAAAACTCAGACATTCGCACACAAACGCAGCTTAGGTACGGAAACCTCTTAATATCAATAACAAGCTTCAAAGCGAGAAAAATATAGCTTGAAATATCGAAGTCGTGACATCAACCTCCACTTTCGTCCTTCAACAATATGAATCAATAGTATGAACTATTCTGTTAAAATTGTGTTAAATTAACAACATTGTTTTTCTCAGTGATATTGGAGTGATAAGAATGAATCGTAAACTGTTGTTTGATCTGCTGAACTCTTGTTTGTTCAGAAAGATTTGAAAACTGGAAATTGGAAACGATTTAAGTGCCAAAAACGAAAGTTCACAAGGAAGAAGAAAAACGGAAGGTCTCTCTCTCTTTCTTGAACACACATAGCTACACAATCTTCCGACGTGATTTAGTACTATTTGCAATGGTCTAGAGACTTTTAGATTTTTTACATGTTGTTAGGATTCGCAATTCGAACTCATTTTAACATCGAAAACGTGATTTTCGGATTTGTGACACTTACATCGGTTCCTTTTTCCAGTCTTTAATTATTCCCAAGCCATTTTAAGAAATTTAAGCATCGTTGTGGTGGTAAAAATAAATATCGACGCGCTTATTGCTGTGAACAATTTGAGATAACGCAAGGAAGAGAATACGCAAATTAAAAATACTATTTTAAACAATTAAGTTTATTTTCAAATAGAGTATAAATAAAGAGTCAAGACACAGAACAGTTTAAAACGAACATTTGAGTAAAAGACAGTTTTGTAGTGACATATTTTACTGTTGTGATGCTGCTTTAAATTGTTCCTGTAAGGAGTCGAGAGACTAGGTCTTCATCTTAGAGTGGTACCTGTAAAAAGTAGTTAATTTTAACCATAGTATCCATATCCCAATCCGTATCCTCTGTAGCCAAGACCATATCCTCCAAGACCGTAGCCGTAGCCAACAGCTGGGTATCCATAGCCAAGACCACCGTAGGCGATTCCTCTCTTGTCCCGTTCAGTCTCCTGGGCGAAGGAAACAGCCAAGATGGCGAAGAGAACAACAAGAGCCTAGAATAAGAAGAAATTGTTAAGCTTAACTAGATTGAAAAGTCCTTTGATGTTAGTTGTTAATTCGGTTTATACTGAAACCCAGTGTGTGCGTGAATACCTGCAAAATACTTATAAAGAATAGTCGTCCAACAATGGGAAACTCAACGGATTTACAGTTAGTGTAGATTTTATATATATATTTTACCACTGAGACAATGTTCCACATTTGAACTGTTTTCTATTTGGCGGTCTTCTTTCATTGAAATAACGGAGATGGGCGATATGCAACACAAAATCTCGCATATTCAGTGATTCTTAGCATTCATTAACAATCTACCACCACAGAGATGATTGTGTGTCCTACTAATACAGGAAAAAAATGGTGTTCTAAAAAGAGATAACTTACAAGTATGTTTGCTTGTATAAAACTGATCAAACCATTTTTATTAAAATTATGTATTTTTATTAAATTCTTATTCCTTTTTAACAAAATTCTGTTTGGACCCGTTACAATTATTCAATAAATAAGTTCCGTTTCACAACTTCTTGGTTGGTATATCTATTGAGACATGAATACAGTACATTCTCGATTATCCGCGGGCGGATTATCCAGTTTTCGGGTTATCCGCAGTATTTCTTTCCTTTTCTACAATTACGATGCATCGATTTCTGACAAAATGTTGTTAAAAATCTTCAATCACAAATAACGAATTGGTGTTTTAAACACGAAAAACGAAAACAATTATCCGATGTTTTTGTAAAAATATAAGCTAACAAGTAAAGAAAATTGCTGTTATTAAGTCATAATTGTATGTAGAAATTGTTCGAAAGTATTTTCGTGTTGATTAGAGAGTCCTTTTTCGGCCATTTTGTGGATTATCCCCGGAATTCGCGCATCCGCCGGTTGCCGCGCCATCCAATTCCGCGGATAATCGAGAGTTTACAGTATTGTGGAAACGAATTCGACTTTGCGAGTTTATAATTATAATAATTGTAGCAAACTAAGGTATGCGAATATGAATGACACTATTATATCAACAGTTGCGCATAAAATTTAAGTTCATATTTGAAACGAATAATTATTAAGAAAATTACCAATAAACCTATAAAGTGCACGAAATATTTTTTTATCAAAAAAGGAATGAACTAAGCTAACCATAATACTTTCTGATTTTCACGAACGGTTGCCAACATTGTTATACCAATCTGAAAAGTGATATTTTCTTTTCTTTTTTTCACAAGACACTGTTGATTTCCAGATTTTGGAATTAAAACGTTCTTTTGTAATACATATTTTTTTTTCTGTTGGTTTCTATTGGCCCCGTGTGAAATTTCAAAGGCTTCTTACTCAAATAAGCAGGTACGTTTCATTTAAGCTTTTAATCCGTGCTCTTTCATTGGCCGTCTACTCTTAGGAAAGACATGTGACAATGTGTTTAGAAAGTACCATTCCGGTATTTCGGTGGTATAACAATGTTAACCAATAAATTCCTTAATAGATTATCAATATCCGGATTTAAACTCGGAAGCTATGCTTAAGAGGCAAGCAAATATTCCATTGAATCACTAGAATTGGTGGTCTTCTTTGTTAATCGAAATATGAGTAATCTTCGAATTCGTAAGTCTAAAAGTCTAGATGCGAGCAAACATCAACAATTCCTTTAATCATCTTCATTTAGTGTTAAACTCACTCGTACAGGATAATTATAATAACTTAGGGCTACCACACGTTCGGGTTTAGCTCGGACAGTTCGCGATCTCATGTTGTACCCCGGCTAGCGTCCAGGATCGAGAAAAGGCCGGGGTTTTAGGTTATTTCAATAAATAATTGATAATAACGGCTCAGACTCGCCGAAATAATTGTAATAAAAATAACTGTAATAATCATTTGCACTTATAAATTCTACTTTACACGTTTAATAGTTTTTTCTGCAAACGATGACGTATTCTACAAATTCATGGATGCAATTTTCCTTTAACGAAAATAGAGTACTATAATATTCCTGTAGAGTAAATTTTGAAGCAGTGAGACAGCTTAGCAATTTACCTGATGTTCGCTGCGGTTACAAATTACCAATGTGGTTAAAGTGTTCGGGGTTGACTTCTCAAAAATAAGATATAGATTAACGTTATTTTTCTCAACTGAACAATAACATATTCACACTTACCAAGAATTTCATGTTTGAGTGTATGTTGAACTGTAGCAGCAGAAACAATGTTTGAAGCTTGTGGCCGTTGCATGTTATATACAAATGCATTGGCCTTGCAACTATCATTGAGTTTCAACAGTTACTGCTTCTTTCACTTTTTTTTTCTTCCTTTCTTTTAATTCAAAGCTTTGCTTGAGGTCATTGTCACCGGTTCCGGTGTGAGATGGCAATTCATCTGGCCTTCCCGTCAACCTTTGTATTCTTATTAGTTGAAATCTCTCAGTTCGTTGAGTGGGCAATATAGTTTTACGATTTATTTACTAAATAAGTATTTCTGCTTTATTTTAAACAGCATATATTTTTTTTATTATATCGCTGTTTGGGATTTGTTCCGTTTAACTATGTAACCATTTAGTAAAATTGGCCATTCAAGTTCTCATCAATTGTTTCTACTTGTAAGAAAGAGTGCCTACACAATGTTAATTGAAAGGCTCGGGGGTAAAACGTGTTAAGTAACAAAATGTGGGTTTTTAAATATTGAATGTTCTTCTTTCTCCCCGTCTTTTCCCGCTTATGTGGGATCGACGTTTCTGATGAGTCTTCTCCGCAAAACGCTGTCCTGTACTTCTTCCCCTTCTGACAAACCTTTATCCCCGAGATCATTCTTAACCCTATCCATCCATTTCCTCCTTGGCCTTCCTCTACCTCTCTTGCCCTCAACTTCTATTGACATCACTCTTTTGACTACGTGTCACGGTATTTTTAGAAATTAAAAATGAATTGTATTAAGTTCTGATACAAAAATGTAATGGTTTGATTGAGAAAATAATGCTACAGAGATGTACCATACTCAATATCTCATAGTACTGCTTAAGTAAGTGGCAAAAACTTATATAAAATCATTAGAAATTTTGGTATTTGAAGCAGTAAGATTATTGTAAAGCTTATGGTATGCAGACAATATCCAGATGACTCGTAATTTGTAATTATAATCTAAAACAGTTCGAGGTGAATTATACTTCACAGGGAACTTGGTGTTGAACTGGTCCAAGAAACTAACTGGCCGTCACTTTGTACGCAATAGGGACTTTTTCCAGCATCCCGTTATAAGATCTAGAGACATACCAGGCAGATAGATCTTCAAATAATATCATTCTGACTGCAGATCGAATACCAAACATTGTTCCTTAATGTTTCCAATACGGCGTTTGTGTTGATGTTTTCGCTCAATAAACTGCAAGAATTCTTCCGTTTCCACGTAAGACACATAGGTTCTATATATGTGTGTGTGGTTCAGATTGAAATGCATTAGCTGCAGACATTAGAAAAAATACTAGGTTGATTATTTTTTTATGTAAACTGCGGGAGATTTTTTGTTAAATAAGATGCTGTATCGTAGTACTGTTTTGTAGTATTTTTTTAAAGGAAGAAACCCATTTTATATAAAATAAAATATAAATTTTATTATATAATCAAAAGTATGAAAAGCGTGATTACTTTTTTAAAATACTGACCCACTTGACCTTTTGAACTCAACATCCCACTCGATATTCTATGATTATTTAAACATTTTTACAAGCACATTGTTCATTAATAAACTATTTTCATTTTCTGATAGGTAAGATGATTTGATAATATCTTATTTCCAATTTTTTATTTTAAAAAAAAACTTTTGCAAAACACTTAAAAGTACCTTTTGCAATCACCAATCTGACAATATATTATAAATCCTATTTGACTTGATACAACCACTTTAAAGACAAATCATCGACGTGTATCCGGGCTGTAACAGTCACTATTTCTCTTCTATACATCAGGATGTACTATTCTTAAAATAAATACTTTCTGTATAATTCATAATTTTAAGCATTTTGTATAACCAAATCGTTTCGTAATGATTCCATGCTTGTTATTCCCCAACAGCTACTTCTGATCTGATGAAAATTCAGTGAGATCTTTCCATCCTTCCTTAGGGAAAAAACAATTGAATAGCAAAAAGCAATGAATCATTCAACGTAAACATCCCCAATCAAAATAACCTTAGTAGCACACACATTGATTAAACGTTGATAAACCCGTTTAATGTAAGTATCTTCAACGGTTTATTTAACGAAAAATGTCGAATCAGCTTTCTTTGGTTGAATAAATAGTTGAAAAGGCGAACATTAAACGGTTTTATTAACGTTTAATTAACGTGCGTTCTACTGGCGCCAGTAACACAACCAACTTATAACGTAAGTCAGGATTCGGTTACTTTTGCGCTACGAGGAACAGTTTTCGAGATATCGCCGTTCAAAGATTTGAACGTTTTCACACTTGTTCTTCTATCATGAAGAACGGCAGTTCTTCGAGTGACGCTAAGAAAGGAGTCTGTTAGCAACACTCTATGGATACACCTAATTTCGGATCTAGCAAACTAAAATCCCGATTTTGATGCTTGAACTTGCATTGGAAAGCTCTTTACTATACCAAGACACAGAAAAAAAATGGGTCGTTAGGACCTCCCTGGGACCCCTCTAGACTGGTTCGAAGAAACATTCAAAATTTTGCAGTTCTGATGATAGCACTGACTCCAGACTGAATACGCGGCCGAAACTTCGGAATCGTAATCTACACTTCAATGCCTTTCAAACGGTGTATAATACATCAAAATCGGTGAAGGTGTTCAACGGTTATTACTTTTTATTTTATCCCAATCACTGAATTTTAAAAAAATAATAGAAAAGTGTGTCTGTCATTCTGTCTGTCTTTTTGCTTTAGCCCAAAATTGTTGGTACCAGGGGGCTTGGGGATCAATGCGGGCTTCGTCGAGGCAAATTGATGCTTATTTTTTAAATAGGAGTTACCGTTTTCGAGATACCGAGCCTACCATGGTCCAAAATCGATCTTTTGTATAAAGACTATAAACTTGTTTTTTAAACAGACAGCCTTACAAAATAATTGATATCAGTATAAAAATTGTTTCGGGGTAAATGGAAGAGTGACACAAGAATTGTAGTCACAAAAGAAATGATATCCATTTTGCGAGTGATCTTCTTTGTGTCACTATGGGGGAAAGGAAGATACTAAATCTCTTAGTTTTATTACAAAGGAAATACTTGCACCATAGTGACACGCAGGAAATCACTCGCAAAATGGATATAATTTCTTTTGTGAGTAGAATTCTTGCGTCAGTCTTCCCTTTACCTCGAAACGGTTTTTATATTAATATACATTTACAGAGGAAAGATTTTTCATTTTTCTAAGCTGCCATCATGGTCACTGTTGCATAAACAAGATGGTATATACAGTAGACCTACCATATTTTGCTGTTTTTGTTCATAGTTTTATTCACCTCTGCATGGATATACTTTTCATTCTCTTCAGTATTTGTTCGGTGGTAAATCTTCCGTATTTTTATCTGATTCATTATACACTTACTACCTCATTCTCGTTTTTTCTATAATCTAAATATTCAGCAACTTCCTGAGACACATTGTCATACGCAAACTGCCGCCTTGCCGCCATGTTTGCAACTTACAATACTTCTTCATGAATTAACTTCTTGTTACCATTGCATTTTTTGCAGGACGTCTCGCTCTGCCATTTGTTGCCGAAACGAAACACTACAAGTAAAGCTTAACTCCATTTCTGGTGGACTACATAATAATCGTTATAACTAAACAATGCCCTAAATATCACTTACCATATTTTACCCCCGAGCCCTTTAATTTTGAAACGCGATGTATGAGAAAAGTATTTTCAGTTTTTAACACGTTTCTGAAGTCAGTTTTGCCGTAAATGTATTATTGTGAGAGATAATGCGGTATGACATTAGTAATGGCTAACGAAACAATAGCCTGAAAACACCCATTCTGTTTTGAAATGAAGGAATTAAAACCTAAATGAATACAAATTGTTCTTGATTGTATTGCCACATCGATATGCATTTGCGATCGAGTTGCCAAATTTGCATGTGCACATATTTTGTCATTCTAACCATGATGGAATAAACAAATTTAGAACTTTTTTCTGCCCCATCACTGTGTTTACTTGTAAGTTGTAAATCTGATAGAAAATCGGAATTTGAAACACTGATAAAACACATTGGAACTTAGATTTATTTCCTTCTTGATTTTCGAATGGGAAATACTGTTCTCAATTAATGACGAGATCAAACACTTTAATGTAAAATATTGAATTACCAAAAACAGAAGTGCCTGAAAATATTTAAACTTATCAAAATATTTTTTTAGTCTCTCTATGATCCTATGCAACTTTTGCTTAGGCTAGGATAGAATGGCGGGGAGGATGAGAGGGAAGAAATCAGCCAACGCCCACTTTGAAGGTACCATCTCAGTATTTGTATAATCTGATTGACGTAAAATCTTCAGTCATGATGGGTGGCTAATGAATCGTTTGTTGAATCTCCCGATATCTAAGTTAACGCTATAGCAGCAGCTGAGCTACGGCATCTCGGTGAAACGACGTTGAAGAACGGAAAGAGAAGGCAAAATGAATAGCAAAGATTGGTCCTTTTCTCGTAAATTTCAAGATGAACTGTTGCATGATGGTGAATTTCTTTCCTCCAATAACTATGCTTTCTTGCGCTCTGGATATATACAATTCGAATACAGTGTCATTTTTAGTGATTAGAGTAAGTTGAATTAAACTTTTGAGCTCTGTAACATGATTCTTTCGAAATTTAGATCATCTTCACAACGCCAAAGAGTGCGTCGACACTCAAAGACATTTCCATATGAAAAGACGTTTGTTGAATCGTTAAAATTGAAATGCTTACCTCGTTCCCTTTGCCAAGAAGGTTGGTAACAAATATTTACATTGACAAAAGTCAAAGTTTTCATTTATTCTGGCATCTATCAACATCTGATTTTGACGACTTATCTGGAAAGGTCACATTAAAAGTCTTGTTCTAGTTCTTAACACGGAAGAAACAATATTAGAAATGAATCTTAGGAAATTTTGAAATCCTGCTGTAGTCTTTTATTCTTTTATTATACTAATTCAGAAGAGATAATTATGAATTAAAGGTATCACTCGATTAGAGAAGTGGAGATTCTCTCTCATCCAGGCAGCTGTAAATTGTCCACGTTTTCAAGACCAGACTGCGTTAATAAAACTTATTTTGGCGTTAAATTCGTAGTATTAATTGATCATAGTACAAAAATAAACAGCCTTGTAGGTATGTATTTCTAATATTTCAAACCATAATCGTTTGAAACAAGAAGAAAAATGATACTAGAGTACTTTCGTTTTATTTTATCTTCTTCGAATGAGCTGTAGGTCATTATCACACCTTGCATTACCGGTTCTTGAACACAGACAGGACATTCTCTTTTGTTTTCCCATACCATTACTCATAACTAGTGGGTGCGGTTGTTGACGTACGTACTACCACCTGGAAACTTAAGTTATTAAATAAACACCATTTTGTTTACTTCTGCTATATTTTGAGGTTAACTCCCCCACTGATTGAATGGGACAGTCCAGATAGCACAGGATATCGCAGGAATATTCCATGTACATCCCAATATGCGTAAAATATCCCAGAACATTTGGAGTTAAATAAGAATGTTCGTAGCACATGCTTCTCAGAATATAAAAGGATATTCTAGGTTGAACGTTCCTGATTATTTGTAGAATATTCTCAGAGCTTGCACATTCCAAAATTATCCGGGGGTATTCGTAGCATATCCATAGAGTTTATCTTTCATGTATAGGAATCCTCACCTATTATTAAGTTAGCTGATCTATTCTTGTTTTCCTGATATTAAATAGCTTGTAACTTTTATTTTAATAATTATAAATTCTAAAGTATATTCGAAATGGTAGACAATTAGATGTAAATCTTCACTGAGCTTTTTGGAGCAAGTAAATATGACATAAATCACTTGAATTGTAATACTACATAAAAGAGGGGAACACTTTTTGGTTATTCTTACAGCATGTATTGTGAAGTAGTGTTAAATAAAAATAAATCACAGCCATATTCAATCCACTAGTGATGAGGCCTCTCCCCGAAGGGAGGAGTTGGTCTACTGCTCCCACGCTGACCAGACGGGTTGGGAGAGGAGAGCTGAAATTCTCACTGTCTTTTATTCACAGCAGCTCCCCAATTGTCCTCACGATGCTGGGTCAACACCAAAATTTTTTGAGCCCGAACCGGGAATCGAACCCGGGACCGCTCGCACTGAAGTCGAGCGCGCTATCGACTAGGCTACGCAGCATTGTTAATTAATAAGTAGTATATAAGCTGCATTAAGAAAATCTTGATAACTTTGCAAACCTCTGTGTTGGTAAAGTATTTTCTTATCAAATTTTCAGAATTAATTTCTTTTTCGTTTTTTTTTTTTTTACAGCATCCGTAATTTTGAAAACCTAACATTAACAAGTTCTATTCTAGCTATTTTCAACCCTCACTTTCTGCTTGAAGAAATTTCGATGAAGCTAAATATAGCGGTATTAGTTAGCTTCTTTGCTAGAACCGGGAAGTTATTACATAATTTTGAAACCATTCGCAGTTTTGGTTACCTTGTACTGTAGTACAATAAAATTTTAACTTCACATTTCCCCCCATAGATAGAAGATCAGGCAGTGTCCTATGATCACATTCAACATAAATGCTCTCAGGTTACCCAATATTTTAAGCGTAGGTGATAGAAGTTAAAAAGCGTGCTAAAGAAGTAAGTTCTAGTGGTTCTGACTGTTAATCCAAAGTAGTTTTATTGTGCAAAACTTTATTTCCTGCAATACATAAGCCTCAATTTTCTAATGTAAAGGATAATTAAAATAAAAAAATGTAAGTGTATTTTGTGTATGACGGTAAACGTGTATTTGTTTAAGTCACAATTCTTTAATCAATTATTTTATGCTCTAATATAATTTCATCAACTATAATTTAAGCTGTGTCCGAACTGTCCTTCTCCAACCTTTGTGAACCTGATACACTAGCGTAGTAGTTCTCAGCGTCTTGTTCGCGACACACTATCCTTCTTCGTGCGTTCCTGCGGCACACTAACGTTTGAATTGGCAACAATGGAAGATATTTTATCACTAATTTTAAGGTGTAAACAAACCAACAATTTAACTGTAAAATAAATAGAATTAAGCTCATGAATATGTTTTGTTCCTTTTTACAAAATAAATATTGAGTGAAATTATTTGAACTACTTTCTACCAGCAATATCACAAAGTCCCCAGAAGTTTCGCGACACACCGGTTGAGAACCACTGCACCATAGTCTCGTTTAACCGACTTTGATGGGACGAAAGGTGATTCGGTTAAATGAAAATTCGGATAATCTGGAAACATAGTGATTTATATACTGTAATTTAGTACTGTACTCCATACTAAAAGAACAATTATGTTTAAAATAAATAAAACATTATTCCAGACATAGGTCTACTATTGTAATCACAAGTTCTTTACATTACAGTGTTAACAAAGAACTACAAAACTCTTAACTGTGTTTAAAGATATACATGTATAATTTTAATTTGTTCGTGCACACTATACAGCCACTTACAATAATAAGTGGAGGTTGGATGTATAAGAAATAGAAGCGATTTCCTCCATGAGAATTGTTTCACTGCACGCCTACAACTAGCATGACAGTACAAATGTGCGCGAAAACATGGAATGCAACGATATTCCTTCATTTGGAGGAAGAAAGCTTTAGTCCTTGAGCATCATTTAGAGAACCACGAGATACATAGGCAGAAATCGTACCTCTAATATTTCCGGAGATATTAATTATTTTCGGTCTTGAGGCAGAGTAGCAAATTATCCGAGACGACGGTTAACCCCTAAACTTTGAATCTCGGTTTCTCATTCGGCCCAATCACACTGCAAAGTTTCATAAAAATAAGGAAAAATGTAGAGGCGACCCACTCTTTTTTCGTTTTTGGTCGTTTTGACATGGAATGCCTCATATGAGATATGTATATGTCCTTTCTCTTAAATAAATACCTACCTTTGAATCTTCGTTTTCTTTTTGGAGCTCTTGTTATCAAGTATTCCAGGTAGTTGAAAAGCCCAGGAATAGTTGATCACAATATTAAGCTCTACAGATACGACGAAAGTCATTAGTAGCCACCACTGGGACAGACTTGGGGCACGTTGACTATCTGTGGAAGCTGCTTGTCGACATACAGGAGATTCATTGCACGAACCAATATTACAAACCCTGAGATAGAATAATTTAGATGCTGGCCGCACATTGATGACAGGAGAACCACAACGTATTATAGTAAAGTATGAATATTATTAATATAAAATCCTCTATCCATTATATCTCTTTTTCAGGTGCAATTAAAAATCGATAAATTTCCTGTCTATTTATATCTAGGAATCACAAAAAAAATCCAGATAAAGAAGTTTTGGATAAAGATGATAATTTTTAATAATCCACCACCAACTTATGTAGTCTGTATCATTGTGTTAGTTTGTATTCTCATTAGCACAATTTGCTTAATTATATTCCATGAATATTACTTCAATTTAATTTTTAGGATCATATGTTCATAATGTTTATTTTAATCTATCAAGAGAACAATACTTATACCAATGATAAAACGTCTGTTTAAAACGTTCTTGTATGTTTATGGTTTAAACTCAGCTATAATTAAGATGGGGACAAGATACATAGACGAAGTCATTGCCTACCTGTTCAATAGTTGCATTGAAGAGTGTACTTTCCCAGATTGTATGAAACTGGTTAAGGTACTTCCAATATATAAAAAGGGAGTAAATTAGATTATAATAACTATCGACCAGTATCGATAATTCCAATATTATCCAAGGTATTTGAGGTAATAATTAACAAACAAGTGGTATATTTTTTTTAGAGAATAACTCTGTTTTTAAAGACAGACAGTTTGGTTTTAGAGCCAAGTATAGTACTGTAAATGCCATAGTAAGTCTCATCAGTAAATGTATTAAGGATGTAGATAGCAGAAATAATGTACTATGTCGATTCTATGATATGTAAAAGGCATTTGACACAATTTCCCATCAAATCTTATTAGAGAAACTCAAGTATTATGGATTCAGTGATCAAAGTTTAGATTTTTTCAGTCCTATTTAACAAATAGATATCAATCTGTGTATTATAATGGTGAGTCTTCTCAGTATCAAACATTAAGTTCGGGTGTACCACAAGGTTCCATACTTGGGCCAGTTTTCTTCATATTAGGCCTATATATAAATGATTTAGCGAAAGATGTAGACAGCAACGCTACTCATTCTTACATGTATGACGATGATCTAGCTGTAAAGGTAACCGGAAATAATATTTTTTTCTGCTTTAAACAACCTGACTATTGCAAATTCAACTATAGAGAATTGGTGCTCAGCAAATCGTTTATGTGTTAACAAAGATAAAACAGACAACCTAGAGTTTCCTTTAACCAAGAAAAAAAAACTGATTCCATCAACTCAGTAAAGTTCTTAAGAGTGTATATACAATGTAACCTTAAATGGAACTATCACATTGATCATTTATGTAAGAAATTGAGCAAAGGTATTTATTTCGCCTATATATACAGCCACTTAGCTTATGGCATAATAGTCTAGGGGAATGATCCAAATGTTAAAAAAAATATTCTTAAAAGAAAAAGGCCATTAGATTAATTTATAATGCGGATAAAAAAATCATGTAAACCTGTATTTCAAAAACTTGATTTATTAACAGTGGCCTCTTTATATGTATTAGAATGTTTAATGTACGTGAAGAATAACCTTAGTCAATTAGAAAGTAATGAATCTGTTCACAGCCACTTAACAAGGCACAGACAGATGTAAGAATTGGTCAATTTAATTTAAGTACAATTACAAATAGTTTTGTTGAGTTAAGTAAAAACGAAATAATAATCTTCCTAAGAAAACTAAAGACCCAGAAACACCAAAATTCAAAAATGTTATGAACCATAAGTTAACTGCCATGGCTGTTTATAGTGTAGACGAATTTCTTGAAAAAAGCTCCAAAATCTGAATGTCACTATACTCTAAAATGACGATGCCATACTTTGTATATAACTATTAATGTTCCGGCAATAAAACAATTTGAATTTGAATTTATACTGTGTCGTACAACTATGCTAGAGTCAATACCGAGCGGAGTTAGCTAGCCGATAGAAGTAGTTTTAGGGGTTAGTGCGCTAGTCCATTGACTCCAAGATCGTGGGTTCGGATTTCCCCTAGGACATGACTGTTTATGTGTAACTTTTAACTTAGGATAGCAGTAGTTAGGATAAACCAGTAGTCACAGGTATTATCAATTAAAAAAATAAATAAGTAATATAAGACGGGTTAAAGCCCTCTTAGGGCGAGAAATATAGACCTATATATTTTTAAAAAGTAGCTTAGTGGTAGAGTATTGGCTTCGTATTCGGAAGGCCCTGGGTTCAATCAGAGCGGCCGACCACCCTGATTGAGGTGTTTCAATTTTTACCGCAGTAACACTGAAAATGCTGGGATAGTACATTCAAATTAGTCCCTTCCCGCATCCCTTCACCTCCCATATCTCGCCAAAAGTCTAACATGCCTCAAGGAAAAATTAAAACTCAAATGTGGCGATCAGTCCATCTGAAATCATCCAACATAGGTTGCTTGAACTGTTAAAAAAAATTTTACTTTTCAATATTTATATTCATTTTATGTGAATAGCTTTTATCTCATATCCCACCAGTAAAATTGGGACGTCAATATTTATAAAATACGAATTTTTGGATTACTAAAAATTCTTAAAATGTTGAGAAACCAAGTTAGCCTTCATAATATCTACACTTTTAGTACACTTTGATATGCAATAGTGTACAAATTTGACATTCAACTAACTCCTTCCATGCGAAACAGAACCTTGAAAAGCAGTTTTTTTTTCTATTTCCACAATTGAATTGGTCATTGTTAAAAAGGGGATATGTGCAATATATTTTTAATGACATATTTTGTTTTAACAATGACCGATTTAATTGTATTGAGATAGCATTTGGACCAGCTCGATTCCATTTTAGACTTTTCATGCAGAGAACTAAAATAATAATGATATTTTATAAAATATACATATGTTTGCGCGTCTTAAATAAACCACACGTAAAATGTGTTCGATCAACACCTTAAACTCAACACATTTCAACACAGATCTACAAATTTTCCTATGGGGGACAAAGTTAAATTTTGCCGCCCTTTCCACCGCCATTTTACAGCACTTTTTATTTAGCCAAACAACACGACAAGAAAATTCCAGTGGACCAATTAAAGAAGAACATGAGGAAGCCTGGTGGATGATCTTGGTGTTTGTTGTGGTGGGTGCTGTTGCGTTCGTTATGAACCCGATTCAATTAATCAAATATAAAAAAACTACTGATTACACAATTATGAAAATAAATCAAAGGACGAAAGTGGCCATAAAGGCCAGAAGTCCATTATGGGGCCCTGCGGGCCGATTACATGTTACCGGCCGACGCGACGAGCACAACATTGTCTCGTATCACGAACTGCACTTTTGTTATCTTCTCTGGAGCCTGTCGTGGCTTCGCTGTTACTAGCGTCGGATCATAATGGTAAATACGGGAGTGATTGTAATATCAGTACAAGAACCTCTTCGGGGTAAAGGGAGGAGCGACGCAAGAATCATACTCAGAAAAGAAGTGATATCCATTTTGCGAGTGACTCTCTTTGTGTCACTATGGTGGAAGTGTTTCCTTTGTAATAAAATGAAGAGACTTAATATCCTCCCTAGTGACAGAAAGAAAGTCACTCGCGAAATGGATATCACTTCTTTTGTAAGTATGATTCTTGCGTCATTCTTCCCTTTACCCCGAAGGGGTTTTTGTATTGATATAACTTATTTTGTAAGCCTTGCTATTAAAAATTGCAGAAAAGGTCGATTTTGGAGCGTGTCAGCCTCCGTATCTCGAAAACGGCAACACATATTTAAACAGATAAGGATTTTTTTTTATCCCAGCGGGACCCGCCATTGACCGCTAAAAGAAACCTAGTACCAACCATTTGGGGCTAAAGCAAAAAGACGGACAGAATGACAGACACACTTTTCCATTATTTTTTAAAATTCTGTGATTGGGCTTAAAATGTCATAACTTTTGAACCTCTTCACCGATTTGGACGTGTTATACACCGTTTGAAACACGCTGAAGCGTAAATTACGATTCCGCAAGTTTCGGCCGCATTTATGGTCTGGGGTCAGTGGCATCATCAGAAATGTGAAATTTTGATTTGTTTTTCTTACCACCCTAGGGGGTTTTAGGGAAGTCCTACTGACCCAGATTTTATTCTGTGTTTTAGTATGGTAAAGAGCTTTCAAATGTAAGTTAAAGCATCAAAATTAAGCTTATAGTTCGCTAGATCCGAAATTACCTGCATATATGTGAGTGCCGCTAACAGACTCCTTTGTGAGCGTCACTCTAAGAACTACCGTTCTTCATGATGCCAAATTCTATTTTTTTCTACACTTTTCTTGTCAAAGACTTATCATATCTATTATAATAAATGTGTTAGAAACGATCAATGGAGGTTACAAGGTCAGGTCAGGTTTGGTTCTTTTCTTTTATTGTCCCCGATAGGACGCCGCCATTTTAAACGTTGCCTTACGATCGTTTTTACTATTATGGTCGGAGTGTGCTATTACTAACTCCAGTAAGGCAGTAAACCTACCTATCTGACTTGACTCACGGTTTTGAATTTTAGAGTTGAAGCTAGGTTGTATGAAATAATATAAACAATGTCTTAGGGCGCCGGTATTGAAATTTTGAACACATTTAGGTCTATTTCAATTTAATATGTGATTTTACTTCTTAGGAGCTCTTATATATTTTATTTTTATTGTTTGCCGCCCGGGGCGTTGCCCCCATTTGCCCCCCATAGGTCAGGCACTGTTTGTAACAAAAAAAATTGGTAATACTCCTGAAGCTGTCCTGTGTTAAATTGTATTCAATTAAAATATATATAATCGGTGTTGGTGTGATACGAATAAAGTGTGCTCATTTGAACTGTTGTTTGATCAGAAACTTTAATTTTTCTTAAGTCACTTTAAGTAGCTTAAGCACCGTTATAGATTCAATTTCATACAAGGTTACTTATCATCGTGAACACATTGAGTTAAAGCAGGAAAAGCGAACGTAAATTAAAGTTTCTATTGTAAACAGTTAAATTTATTTCCAAATGTAAATAAACAGTTAAGACAGAACTGTTTCAAATAAGCATCAGTGCAGGTTTCCTGTCGTTGCATATATGTAAATAAATATTTTGTTTTTGTGTTGCTCCTTCATATTTTTAAGTAAGTAGGCAAGATACTAGGTCTTCATCTTGGGCTGATAACTGTAATATTTTCTGTTGACAGGTGTTCTTAACCAAATCTGGAAAGAAAAGAAAATAATGCTATCAATATTTTGATATTTCAATGACAAGCTGGATGCTTCTTTAAACATCCTCTTGAATAATCGAGAAAAGGCTATTTACTATTGTAAAAGGACGCTGACATCTATTGGTAACAACATTAGAAAATCGGAAAGCCTTAATAGTTCAATTTCTTAACATTCGTTAACCCATATTTGTATAAAGTTTCTCGATGAAGGTCGATATATTTAAAAGAAATGGTAATTATGATTTTATAGTTGCCAATCGATGTTCCAAGTCTCACCCTTTTTAAAAGGAAATAATGAAAGATCTACTTTGTATGTAGAACTCTGGAAAAAAAAATGATGATTTTGGCTTGATTATAGTGAGTCGACAATAGGGTTAATTTTGTTGTGTTTGAATATTAGTTTTTGTATTAAAATAAAGTTTTCGAAATGCCACAGGATTGTTTTTTTATTTACATTTTGTTTTTAAGAGAACCATAGTACCTTAGGAACCAAATTTAGTAGTTAGAGATGCAGGCAATCAAACGTGCTTTGTAGAGTCTGACATCGCATGCAATCTGATAATTTGTATTAGTGTGATTATGTGGGAAAACTACAGTCACGTGCGTTTTGTGGGACCTTAAACAAATAATAAAAATTTCTTTCTTTAGATGACAATATACGATGCAAAACTGTAAGACTTTTTCATTGAGATTGTAGGTGGTTGCATCATGATATTTCACAAATCCATAATAACCATTATGAAACTGAAGTTTTGATTTGCTCAGTAAGCTACAGTAAGTTGCATTCCTATCGCGCTTTAACCAATCCGCACTCGCCTTTTAATTCACTTTTTCTCATCTGTATACAATGAAAGATAATTGCTCAAACAAAGCAGATAGAAAACTTTCTTCAGTTTTGAATCGAGTGACCTATATTTATCTGGACGTAATTTAATATGTTAACTCTAAAATTGCGACAGCGTCTTTTCATTTAGTTAGCTATCTTCATTTGGAAATTTTACGCTAGTTTTACTACACACGGGTTGTCACCGGATCGAACCTAGGTTTTCATTAGAAACTTATTTGTGATTATCTTTGTTCCTGATCAGTGCGAATTTTGAACAATGGAGGTAAGTTTAACTTCCCAAGAAAGACTGGGGAAGTTAGTGTCAGAGCGTTTATTTTAAAACCATCACAGCAATTATTCTATGGAATTGAAGGAAAATCCTAGATGAAGAGTCATGGATATAATAGGTGAAACCGAAATCAAACTTTAGCTTCATCTTTTGGTTTAAAGAAAACGACACGATTGAAGAACACATTGTTCTTTGGGTTGTTTTAAATTGAATTTTTCTAAGTAGGTACACAGTTGACCTACTGACTTTTGGATTCATTTGTAATACAGTTTATCTTTAGATAGGATTTCACGGACTATAGTTTTAGACTTACGTATCGTTTTGGACTGAGTAGTGATCTACGGACTTTTATTGGATAGGACTGACAATAGTGACTTTGTTGACCTTCTTCAGAGTTCTAGACTTTCTATTCTCGAATAAATCCTAGAACAGTTTAGATCTGATCTTATCGGCTAAGAGCCTCATCTGACGTACAAGCTCACAACTACAATATGACAAAAACCAGTACATGAACGGGGCTGCTTTATAGCTATTAGAAACATTCAAATTTGTATAGAAACATTTCTTTTCATTTACCTGTAACCATAGTAGTCATATCCCAATCCATATTCTCTGTAGCCAAGACCATATGCTCCAAGACCGTAGCCGTAGCCAATAGCTGGATATCCATAGCCAAGACCACCATAGGCGATCCTCTCTTCTCCCTTTCAGTTTCCTGGGCGAAGGAAATAGAAAAGATGGCAAAGAAAACAACAAGAACCTGAAAAGAGAGAGGAAAAAACTCCTTAAGCTTATCTACCATGCAAAATTCTTTTGATTTTTAGATGTTAATTGGGTTTTACTAATACCTAGTGTATACATGAATGCTTACAAATGAAATAAAGAAGAGTCGCCCGTTAAATCCTGACTGGATTCAGAGTTAGTGTGGATTAATGTTTTCTTTTTTTTTATTAAATGAATTTGAAAACCTGTTTTGTTATCTCAACTCTAGGTTTCGGGGTTCTTATCTTATTGGAATAACTGAGCCTTACGTTATGAAATACATATCGTCTAACATAGTTAGGTCTTCGTACTTAAAAATCTACGCTAATGAAGGTGATCCTATTAATACAGGGGAAAAAAATATGGTGTGCTATGGGAGAAAACGATTTTGTTGCTTGTGCAAAATTTATTATCCCATTTTTCTACATTCTTTTCTTTAGTTCACAATGGTTCGTGGTATCCTCAAATCTTGCAACGTTAATTTAACTTATTTCCCGACGTCATACAATAATGACATTTTTCACAGCGACGTAAGTCCGGTAACAATACAATATTTCATTGTTACTTTCATATATTTCTGTATTTTAAAAGCATATTTTAATATTTTTTTTAAAGTATGGACTTCTTTATCCTAAAATATTTACTAGTCTGCAATGATCTATTGTTTGACTGGTTGCAGAGCACGTTAGGATTTGGGACACAAACTATTATATTATTTTCTTATTACTATTATTATTTATTGTTTAGTGTAGGGATGCATTAACCTATACCGTTCTTTTACATAGGCAATAGTTACATAGAGAAAGAGCTAAAAGTATTGAACCACCGAAATAACTAATAAAAATAATAAAACCGTTTCTAAAGACATACTTTTCTTAAACAATTCTTACTAAAAATAAAGAATAATTTTGTTCATCCATGACTAAAAAGAAAATCATGGGGCGCACCAATTAAAGAACTTATTAAGTGACTGCAGGTCTATATATGAGAGCGCTCGTCATGCATTTCTTTTTAGTCATGCATAGAACCTAAACAAAATTATTTTTTACTTTTTAGTACGAATTTTTTAAGGAAAGTATGTCTGTAAAAAATTTTATTATTCTGTTTTTTATTTAAAGCTATTAAACTCTCATTCTTTTTCTATAAAATTCTATTTGGACCCATTACAACAGTAAGTCTTCGGTTAGTAGATTCTCAAATTAAGTTTCGTTTGATAAGTTCTTTGTTGGTACTGTACCTCAGCTGAGGCACAAATATGCTAGAAACTATTTTCGCAATTAATAATTGCAATAATTCTATTGAAAAATAGGAGAATATAAATGACAATGTCAATGATTGCTCACAAAAAAATTAATCTAATTTCACTTGCTAACTTGTGAAGCGGTTGTTAACATTATTATACTGACCTGAAACACGTTCTGTTTTACACGTGAAACTACAAAAGAATACTAAATTCAAACATTCTTTCGTTATAAAGGTTTCTGCTTGTTCTTTGCTATATATATATATTAGCTGCGTGTGAATGAAGACATGGTTCCTATTTAAAATTAACAAATCCGTCTCCTTTATGCTTTTTTCCCCCGTTCTCATCCATTCTCTGTCTTGTCTTAAGGAAGGCAGGTAATAATGTCTTTGAAGGTAACATTCCGTCATTCTCTTGGTGTAACTGATTGTGAACCATTAAATCCAGGTCAGGATTGCCATTCGCCGGATTTGAAGTCGAGTTAAGAGCAAGCACGATTTCACTGAGTCACCGCACAGTAAAAAATAGCTGTGTTAATTCAACACAATGCGGTATCCCAGTGTGACTACCACTTTTGTGTGTTAAATCAACACATCACACGGTGTTGATTTCGGTACTGGGAGAAAAGGAAAGTTACGGCTGCAGCTAGATTTGAACATGAGTTGCTCAGTGAGAAATCGAGCGTCTTACTGACTTGGCTAAATCGTCAGACGGAAAGAGCACTAGATTGAAACAATAAAGAGTATAAAAATGTTACTGATCCCCAAACACAAACAAAGTTACTCTCACGACTTATACCATGATTTAATCACTTTTCCTTTGGTCAATTAGGGATCACAGCCCCCATTCATTGAGAATATGTTCAATTTCTATGAAAGCAAGCGCAGCATTTGACATGTTGTTACGACGAAAAAGCAGTTATGCTGCTCAAGTCTTTGGCTGTCGCCATCCAGATTACCTTGTCAGGCTTATTAAATCTTATCTCTCTGAGCGCACATTTTTTGTTTCCTGTAATGGCACTACATCTGCTACTTTACCGATCACAGTTGGGGGCCCCCAAGGCTCAGTACTTGGACCACTGCTATTCAATCTCTATTCAGCTGATCTTCTTACCTCACCGTCTACCAATGTGGCTACATTTGCTGATGATATAGCATTATTCTCTTCTCACCGCAACCATCGATATGCTCACCTACAAGCTCAGCGACATCTTGATCTTCTCCAACAGTGGCTTACAAAATGGCGAATCAAAATTAACCCGGATAAAACTGCAGTAGTTTATTTCACTCGGCAAAGACCCCGTGATCTAAGACAGCTCAGTTTCTTCAATAACCCTCTAGCTACATAGAATATTGCAAGATATTTGGGAATTGACCTTGATCGAAGCCTAACATTTGCATCTCATCTACAGTCTGCTGCCAAACGAGCAACTCAAAGAACCATGGCACTCTATCAAATGCTCAAAAGCCCGGCACTTTCACTTGATCTAAAACTCCGTCTTTATACTAGGATGATCCGTCCTACACTAACTTATGCAGCTCTTGCTTGGCAACATGCAGCTCCTACTAATCTCAAGAAGCTTGAAATCGTTCAAAATAGAGCTGCTCGCATCATCTCCGGTCACTCGAGGGATACTCGAATTACTCAAATACATGAAGATCTTAATCTGGAACTTCTCTCTGATTTCATTGCTCGATCTACACGATCATTCTGGCATCGCATCAGGATTACTCAACATGTTCCTTTACAAGAGATTGGCACCCGATTACCGCACAGATACACATACCGAATGCCTCGTCCGTTATGATCACCCACTTTACAAGTAATGATCATAATCCTGGAACTTCAATATAACCTGTATTCAAATCTTGATATTTCTTGAAGATTACAACACGCTCCAGAGCATTGCATAACAACTGCAATTGTGTAACATTTTGGCTTAACATCTACGCCATCCCTCCCTCTCCTACTTAGCATCATGACCAAACAGGGAAGCGACAGTTGCACCCTGTCCAACCACATACGTCTACATCACGCCAACGTGTCACTACAGAAGGAAGGCATAGCCTCACGGCCGAAACTTCGAAATGCATATGTCATGAAATGGTAATGGTCTTGCTTGCTTTCATAGAAATAGAATATTCTCAATGAAATGGGAATTCTGGTTCTAAATGGACAAATAGGAAGTGTTTACACTGTAGAATAAGTCGTGCAAGTAAATTAGTTTGTTTTGGGGGTTCAGCAACACATATTTCATCCCATACACTGTTTAAATCTATAGTGTAGTCGTTTAATTCAAATGTTGTTCACTAAATGTCGTTTGCACCTAGTGCCTTTTCTGTCTGATGATTTAGCCAAGTCGGTAAAACGTTCACCTTCTTACTGAGCAACCTGTGTTCAAATCTAGCTGCAGTCGTAACTTTTTTTTCACAATACCGAAATCAACACCGTATGTTGTGTTGATTTAACACACAAAAGTGGTAGTCACGCTGGGACACCGCATTGTGTTGAATTAACACAGCTATTTTTTGCACTGCGCCTATCCACTTCTTCCTTGTTGTAGCAGTACATTTGGCTACTTTTTCTACCTTCTTCGCCCCTCCCCCCACACACACACATTTGGCTTTACTCTTAATACTTTTTATCTATATTCATTGAATTTGGAGTTTAGAAATGACAAACGGTTTAGCCAATCAGAAAAGTTCTAGTGTGATTTTGCAAAAGAGAAATAATAATAAGAAAACATTTTCAAGATTTTGGTGGAAAAGTATACAGAATTTGGACGCCTGAAAAGAATACACCTGGTAGCCCTAGACAGAAGTTGTTTTTAAAATTTCTTTCTAAAACGAAACAATATTTTTTATCGAAGAATATTTATTCTTCAAAACCGGGAGAAACCCGGGAGAACAATAGCCAGGATAAATGCTCTAAGTAGGGGAAATTCTACATAAACTAGGGATGACTGGTCACTCAAATATAGAAAGAAGTTGGTCACATCTGACGTACACAACGTTAATTATAATCAGGCTCTATAAATAAGGTAATGATTGCCCCCAGACCTCCCCATGTGAGAGTGTCACCCCCAAATCACCCCAAGTAGGATTACCAAAAGCCAGACTTTTTGAAAAAATGTCGGACACAATCAATTTGCAGCAATTAACATTTTTTCTAGTCAGAATGACGTTTGTTGTTTACCTTTTTATCTAGTGGTGAAAGTTTTCGAGAGTTTAAAGACAAAAATATTCCTTGCTGATCTGCTAGTTCTTACCGATTTCTTGTACTTTTCACAATTTCGCGAGTAGACAAAAATAGCCGAGTGCGATATATCGACAGTACTACCAACCACGCACTCTAGTAGTTAATAAATGGCGACAAATTGCTGCTCGTGACCATAATGTTTACTGTAAATAAAACAAACAATGTAAATTTAGGTGTAATAATGTCTTGCTCATTTTATTTTTAAAATGGCGGACTTTTTCAAGAAAAAGACAAATGACGTTTCTAAAAAGCTTAAAACGTCGGACATGTTCGGTAAAAATAGGATGATTCGTAACCCTACCTCAACTTAAAAACTTTGCGGTTAATATAGATAGAAACTGTGCAAAAGTCGAATTAGGCCTACTCGCTCCCAATTTTGACATTACACCTCCATAACTGAAAATCATGACTGAATGCCTGGACTAAGGTATCTTCGGTTTTCTAAATGCTATTATTCCAAGTTGCCCAACAACATTACAGATTGTAATATTGCAACGTGACGTATTAACTGTGCATATTAACCGGTTCTTATAAAATAATATTCTGTGTTAAGTATTACGCTATATATCTAACGGTAGGCAAAAGTTGTCAGTTTTATACAATAGATAGCAGCATCACGTTTCAAGTTATTATGTTTTGTTTGTATATCTTAAATAATTTTGTATCATGTCTTTTACAATTAAACTTTGTTTATATTCCGTTAAATATCTAAGAATTTAA
This sequence comes from Lepisma saccharinum, assembly GCA_022664845.1. NCBI lineage: Eukaryota > Metazoa > Arthropoda > Insecta > Zygentoma > Lepismatidae > Lepisma > Lepisma saccharinum. The sequence goes on from JAGDQP010005282.1 coordinate 31,095, forward strand.
AATGCTTCAGGTATTCCTTTTTATGAGAGTTTATTTCATTTCGTATAATAAACCAACCAAAGTACATATACGTATATAAGCTCGATAGGTATAATCACAAGCCATCCCAATCGAACCAATAGCTAAATATCTTGGAGTATACCTTGATCGAAGACTCACCTTCAAACATCACATCACCACCATCGCTAACAAAGCAAATCAAAGATTATTCGCATTATACGCAATGTTCAAAAGTCCAGTTCTTTCCATCAAAACCAAATTACATATTTATAAAATGATGATTCGTTCCTTGTTACTGTATGCAGCACCAGTTTGGAAAAATGCGGCAAAATCACACATCATTAAATTACAAAGAGTTCAAAATAAAGCAGCCAGAATTATCACAGGACATTCTCGTGACACCACCATCATTCAATTACATGACGATTTAGACCTACCTTATTTAGACTCAGTAATAGATCAAATACATATAAATTTCTGGAGGAAAATTCAACATTCAAATCAGGACCACATCACAAACATTGGAACTCTAATAGCCCAAAGACAACTCTACAAAATGCCAAAACCTCCGTAACAGACAACTATATCATCGCAACAGTCAGCAAATGGGAAAACAACAAAATTCAAGACATGAAAATCACAACATCATTTCAATACAGCCAAACAACTGAGTGATTAAGGAATCCTACAACAGAAGACAAACTCCAACTCTCTCCTTCTCCTCTTCCTTATCCTTTCTCCCTCCCTCCCAAACGTATTACATTTACATCCACTTTATAGTCATTGTAACCAGAGAAGCGACAGCTGCTTCCCTGTCACTACATATACGAATACTCAGCAGTCAAGCACACAATCATATTCAAGGCAAGGGCTCACGCTCGGTACTTTTTTCATTTAAAAAACCCGTCATGACAACGGAAACGGAAACTATTTGGGCATAATGTATGGATCTATTATCTGTTACTAGGCTGGAAGTCTCTCGTCTTAAATTTAGGTACCTTGTCCTTTGCTGATGGAAGATCTGTACGTATAAAACGTCAGTGTACAAATAGATTTGGAGAATCCTAAAGATAGAGCTAATTAAACATCAGTGTACATCTAACATAAAAATGTCGACCAATCAAATATCAGTGTAAATATGTATTAGGTTAAATGACTTTGTTTATAGAAGCGAACTTAAAATAAATGAATAAAGATGCTGAAAACAAATTCATAGTTGCACAATTCGAAAATCGAATTAGTTTTAACGAAATAACTAAAACTCAGTTATTCCACCTGACAATTTAGAATACTCATCTCAGAAAATATTAGTTTCGAAAGTAAATATGTGCATTCAGCTGAATTCGGACCCTTCAAGACATACTTTATTCATTGTTGAACACTAGTTTAGAATTTGATTTGTCTTTAGACATCTAAGGCAGTAAAGCTTAGGCCGGAATACGGACGAGCAAAGAATGCGGGAAGGTGTCAGCCAGGGCCTAAGTTGAAGGTTACATCTCTGCATTTGCCACTTGTGACTAAGGAACAACCATGGAAGATCCTCAGTCAGGATATTGAAGACCACGCGTAATGTTCCAAATGTAAACACAACCTGTGCAGCTTGGCTAAGAATGTTCGCCTACTTTTCCTTTGAAACAAACTGGTAAGTTTTTGTTAGATTTGGCTGTCAAATGTTTTGTTTCAAGAAAGAATTACAATGAAAGTCGCCATATTCATACTGAAGTTCTTCAGGTATATTGTCACCATTACAGGAAAGTGATTGCCTTAAATACATTCCATGCTCTTAAAATATTAAAACCAATACTGTTTTATCGTAGCCATTTGTATTGAAAATTCAGTTAAATTAATTTCATCACCTTCTATAGCTGATTTTTGCAATTGAATTTTATTTTTATGGGTTCTAGGCCTCTATGGCTCACACTTATTCATAATTAATAAAGGAGCATAAAACAAATCAGATATTTTGTTCAAAAACAAGCCTCCCTAAGTTTACTACTAGATCAAGGCCTGTACTTTCACTACTACTGGTTGGATTACTAATAGTATAGCTATTTCCACTACTACTGCTACTACTACTACTACTACTACGTGTTGGCATACTTGGTTTACTTGTTATAATTCTGCACACAGAGTTGTCATGACATATAACTCATAATGTTGCCCAAATGTTTTCTTAAACGTCTTTTTATCAATTGTTTATTAACTCGCTTTCTTGTCTGTTCTGTACAAATTTTGCAATCGATTTTAAACTAACTTCCCGATGAGCTAGAGACTCGAAACTTTAAACACAGCTCAGAACTGGATGATAATGTAATATTAACTTGTGACATTTTGAAAAAGTTGCCATCTTGGATCCAAAATGGCCACCAAACCCGTTGTTGTATAGAATGCACATCCTAAACGACTAGAACAATAGAAACGAAATTTGGTATCAGGGTAGACTATCACTAATAGGTTACAAAAATATTACCAAAGATTTCAAAAGACGTAATCTTGGATACAAAATAGCGGACACAAAAATACATTTTCCTCACTATTCGAGCTAGATAAATGAAATTTTAAATGAAAGCATACCACCATGAGAAAGTCATGGCAACATCATTAAATGTTAAAAATCTTTAAGCCAAAATGGCCGCCAAAAACATTTATCAAACCACTGAATTTAGAGAAACGAAATTCAGTATAAAGGTGTCTGACCAAGAGTTGGGGGCAGCACTCCCAGCGAAGCGAAGGTAGTGTACACACACACACACACACACACACACACATATATATATATATATATATATATATATATATTTCAAAAATTTCGATGTTGACCCAGCATCGTGAGCACAATTGAGGAGCTGCTGTGAATAAAAGACTGTGGCGATCACAGTTGAGAGCTTCGGCTCTCCTCTCCCAACACCACATTTGTCAACCTAGAGAAGTGCCAATGGGTGAGGTTTGCCAACCTGGAAAGGGGGAAAATGAGGGAGATTGCGTGAGAAACGAAAAACATTCCAAAGATTCAGAACATAGACGTTAATTATTACAAAAGTAATATTAAAAACGAACACAGTGTAAGGCCTCATTTTCATGAAAGCTTGCGTTGCGTACTTTGTTTGCGATATGGGTGAGTAGCCAATTGAAGCACGTGTTTTATTACGTAATACATAGAACACGCAATAATACACGTGTTCCAATTAGCTACCCACCTAAATCGCACGCAATGCAAGCTTTCATGAAAATGAGCCCTAATAAGTAATTTCAGTTTCCTACTTAAAAAATTAAATTAAACTAACTGGTTTTAAATTTCTTCTACATACCACCGATTTGAAGCGGAGGATGGTTGGGATTTCTCCCTCTCTGCGAAAATCTTCCCTAGCTCTGTTTTCCGAAATATTCCCCAAACCTGGGATATACGTATGAACGGATATAAAATACGGTTTCCTACATTCTGAGAAAAAATCCCCCCTCTCTGGCCAATTGTACAGATCGTACACTGCATGCCATACACGTAGATAGCTAACAAGGAACCAAAAAGATCATCAGTTCAATATTTAATTAAATAAACAGAAAAACAACTACAGTATTTTTACTCGATAGTACTTTTCATTTGTGTTAATCGTTCTACAACTTGGTAGCTTTTTTTGCAGTCTTGTAACCTCACTGGAAGATTGAACACCGGCCAAAGGTAAGAGCCCTTCTAAACCACACTCTCTCACACAGAGTTTTCTGTTTAGCCAAGCAAGCGCTGATATCGAGTTGCTACTATCAGTTATCTTGCAATGCTGGCTGGCACTCTAGAAAGTCAAATTTTCGTCTTTACTTCACTTTATAGCGCGAGCTTTAAATTTTGCACTTTTCCTCAAAATGCGTGAGTTTGCATGTTCTTTGCGTGAGAGCGTGAGTTGATACTTGGATGCGTGTTACTCACACATTTCGCGTGGGAATAGGCATGTCTGGTCAGCGTGGGAGCAGTAGACCAACTCCTCCCTCCGGGAGAGGCCTCTCCAGTAGTGGATTGAATATGGCTGTGATTTATTATTATTGTTGTTGTAGTTACCCTATATTTATTTATTAATCGATTTCTTTGTTAAGTGTTCATAAACAGCTTATAAGCCATTTTACACTGGTAATGCCATGCCGTTTTAAAAAGTATTTTTAAGCATAGAACGGTTAGGGAAACCGTTCTAAAAAATTTCCATGTCATATATTTTGTTTCACTTTGTTTTTGTTTTTTTACCAGCATTACAATTTTCAAGAGCTTCACAATTTTCTCATAGATTGGAGCCCAAGCAATATCATATTATTACGTTTAAAATAAAAGCTCTTGAAGCTACATTATATTCTACGTGAAAATGATATATAAAGTTAAAGCATGCTTCAGTTTGTAAATCGGAAGTTGCTTTTTTGACTAAAATTATACTTCATGTGGTACATAAAGTTCAAATTCTTAATACAGAAGAAGTAAAGAGTTAATTATAAAGTTAACGTGAGCTAATGTTTGATAAAATTCACACGTAGGTAGCGAAAGTATATTTTGTTTGGTGTAGTTAACAGTTGGTTAGAAAATTGATATGTATTTTCCGCCCACGCCAGTATTTTTGGAGTGAGTTTGAAGTTTCAAATTGTGCGGGTTGTCTTGTAGTCATAGAGTTAAAAACCTCCACTAGAGTCAGGACTGGCGCTGTTAACGCGGCGCCACTTGAAAGTTGAGCGAGAGTATGTTTGTTTGGCAACAACACGTAGGCCTATTGTGAGCTGCTATCATATGGCTGCTATGCTTCGCTCTTTGGCATTGTTTGTTATAGCCTAGTTGTTTCGTTTGTATTTGAGAAGAAAATGCCGATCTTCTGTGCAGCTTACGGTTGTACTGAGAGATAGGGCCTATAAGAAAGGATGTATCGTTTCACAAATAAATTATAATTTAATATTATTCCGTGAAAAATATTTCATTATGTAAGACGCTCTATTGTGCAGTTTATGCCTGCTAGAAATATAAAAGAAAACACACATCCTTGATTAGAATTACTTGATACGAAGGTATTTTATCGTGTTAGATCCATAGTTATAAAACTATCCCTCAATGCCAAAGGGAAGAGAAATATGCATAAAAATAAGTATTCTTATATTTAGAAATAATGGATCGTTTTCATTTAGGTCTATTGGACATAAAGGGGTTATATTCGCGTAGAAAAAAATATAATTGTATCTGTGTATTTAAAATTTAGATAGTTCTAAGCCCATAATGTGTTGTTGAATTTTATTGATGGCTTTAGGCACCTAAGGCTCTAGTCTAGATGGGGGAGGCGAAAGGATTCGGGAAGATGTCGACCAGGGCCTATGATGAAGGTGCCATCCCTACATTTGCCTGGTGTGCCTGAGCAAATAATCTAGAAAAACCTCAGTCAAGATGGTCGGCCTCTGGAATCGAACCCATGACTTCTCGAATGCTACACCAACGCTCTAACACTGAGCTACGGCGGCTCCGTAAGTAATACTCTGTTGAAAAGATTTGTTAAATTAATTATTAAGCACAATGATGATGATGGGTGTTCTGCCCGAAGGCAGATCTTGACCTGAAGGTTCCAGAGCTAGGTGAACCGATTGTGATTTGCCATTGCCTTCCATCGCATGAAGATGACGTCCTAAGGATGGGACCTACAGTTTAAAGTGGGTTACGAACCACTTGTGTCCCCACCAGGAATCGAACCAGGGCCACTTTGATTACACTATTAAAACAATAGAAACATAAACCTAACATAGCAACAAAACTGGATAAGAAACACTTCTTATTGATCACCCTGGTCGGCAATAGGAAAACTCGTGATTTCTATGTACCTAAAGTCGAACACAGTAATATACTTAATAGGTATGACTATTCGTATTGTTTATGATATAAAGTTAAGACAGAACATTTGAAAAGTTAGGGAAAAAAATGTTTTCAATAGTTTTAAGACCTTTACCCTAAATTTAAATACACTCTTCTTCATTCTCAAATAATCCAGCGATGGTTTCATTGCATGAACTAAAGAATGTGTTTCTTTATATTTCAGGCATGCTGAATCCGAATCTAAGGTCATTTTGTTTCCATCACATCAGATTTCTTTGCAAAATCAAAATAAGCATATAACCTGTACGCGCCGGCTGGGGATTTTAACGAAATCGTAGACTCTTACGTCGGGGACTCTAGTGACCCCCCTAATTATCACAGAGTCATGATTCATACATCGTTGGAAAGCTTATGGTACACTCTTCCCAACGACATATACTTTGTGCCCCCTGTGTACAACCTGTAGAAGAAAAAGAAGAAGCGTCCTTAGAGGTCAGACAAATAAAAATTAAATTAAACATATAATATTGTTTTGCATATATACATGTTAAATTCACTCAATCACCGCAATTAAAATAGTTACATTTATATATTCCACTTGATGAATGCAAATTGAGTCACATTGGTAGCTTTTGCAAAATCACAATGGAAATGAAAATTTCTGTCAATCTCCTATATAGAGTTAATACAGTAACAGGTTAACACATATCACAATATAATGAAAAAATATGCTGACACGTAGTATTGTCAAGGTTTCACTTCAGGATATGCACACCTATACTAAGAAACCTCTTTGAGTTGCTTTTCGCTTGTGAAGTGCAGTAGGGGTGTCTCTTTGCAGTAACCAGCAGTAATCTGCAAGCATGTTTGTGTTCCATTTCCCTTGATATCTACATTCAATTTCCCGGAGATCCTGGTGGAATCGTTCTCCTTGCTCATCGCTAAGCTGTCCAAAGTTCTCTGGGAAATAATCCAAATGTGAATGTAACATGTGCAGTTTTAAGCTCATATTACAGCCTAAATCTTGGAAAGATACAAGCATTCTCTCCACGATTTGTTTGTAATTTGTAGCCTTTGTGTTGCCAAGGAAGTTACACACTACATCTCTGAATGATTGCTAAGCAGATCGTTCTGCTGCGCACATAACGTTCTCAAAATTAGGATCCAGCAGCAATTTTCTGATATCAGGGCCTGTGAAGATACCCTCTTTGATTTTGGCATAGCTGATGCCTGGGAAACGATTACACAAAAACTTAAAGCATTCACATTCAGTATCTAAAGCTTTAACGAATTGCTTCATAATGCCTAGCTTAATATGAAGAGGAGGTAACAATACGTTTGATTTGTCAACAATACGTGGTTTCCTTATGTTTTTAGAGCCCACGATCCACTGTCTACGTGGCCATTCTTTCTTGGTCCAGTGTTGTGACCTCGCTCGACTGTCCCATTCACATAGGAAGCATGGGTGCTTTGTGTAACCTGCTTGCATACCTAAAAGAATACCAATCACCTTAAAGTCAGCGCACACTTGCCAGTTGTGTTCCTGATACTGTATTTTACACAGTACTGCATCAAGATTTTCATATGTTTCTCGCATAATAACTGAATGTGTAACGGGAATTGATGCAAGTTTGTTTTCATTGTGAAGAAGGACGCACTTCAAACTACGCTTTGAGGCATCAATGAACAGTCTCCATTGGATGGGGTCGTACTGTGATAACCCTAGTTTGAGCAAAACCTCCGGAATGTTGTTGCAATAAACAAAAGGTCCCTCTTCAGAAAAGAAGGGTGCAAATTCTTTTTCGCGATGTCTGTACCAGTAATAGGTCGTACCAGGTGCCAACATGTTCCTTTCACTGAGTCTGGATCCGAGTATCTGTGCAGATTCCTTCGTAAGACCAAGGTCTCTAACGAAGTCATTTAACGCACTTGTTCGAAAAGTTTAGGTTTCTTGTCAAAATCTGTTGGGACAAAATCACAGTCTGTGTTACCACCCCTCCACTTGAGAGCCACATTCAGAAGAGGAACAATCATGTAAGTGTTCCGGACGGTGGGGAACAGGTACTTCAGGACCATGTGGAACTGGTAAAATTGCAAATGGAATATTGCTTGGATACACAATGCTACGTATGTTTCGGTTGTTAAATCCCTTAACGTTCACGGAACAATAGTAACAGTCCATACTGTGGTCTGTAGGTTGTCGCCACACCATGGGGATTCCGAATGGTAAATGTTTTCGAGTGCCATTTACCCACTGTCGCAACTGCTCTATACAGGTCCTACAAGCCTTATGATGTGCCCACTGCTTGTCCTGGTCACCGAGTTTCACACCGAAGTACACACCGTAGGGCTTCTTCACGAAATCTGTTATCTCGCGTCGTTGTTTTAGCGGCACGAACTTTCCACACACATAGCTGAATGTATCTGGACTGTTCTTGCATCCTCGACGTGGCATATTGCTTAAAGTTCAATTAACAAAACACAGTTACTCACTGTTAACCTATTAGGACTCAAATCTGCTTACAACAAATGCACGACTTACACTATTGCGCAACACCACTGCAACCGATAAGAACTCAAGAAACCGGTTCTAGATGAAACGCTGCATTGTTGCCAGATACTTGTAGGCTTGCCAGAATGCTACAGACGATAAAAATATCACTATTTTAATTGTGGTGATTGAGTGAATTTAACATGTATATATGCAAAACAATATTATATGTTTAATTTAATTTTTATTTGTCTGACCTCTAAGGACGCTTCTTCTTTTTCTTCTACAGGTTGTACACAGGGGGAACTAAGTATATGTCGTTGGGAAGAGTGTACCATAAGCTTTCCAACTAGGTATCATTCGTGTGTCTCGGGCAATTAGGGGCGTCGCCAGGGTTGCCTAACTGTGGTACAAAATGTACAACTGTTGCACGTAGGTACAAGGTTCGGAATTGTTATCTCCCTTATTATTGAACCCACGTCTTTTATTTTTTATTTTTACATAATTGTTACTAATGTTTGGCCTACGCGTGAGAAGTTTTTTGCCGGAGTACTAGGAAGAACAGCGTTGCCAGGGCCAACACAAGCTGGAAAATGTTTCGTTTTCAGTGTTTTTTTACTTTCTTCTTCTTCGTCTTCTACGGGTTGGGCACGGGGGGGCACACAAGTTACGTCGTTGGAATTAGTGATCCATAAGCTTTCCAACGATGTATGAATCATGACTTTGTGATAATTAGGGGGGTCGCCAGAGTCCCCGACGTAAGAGTCTACGATTTCGTTAAAATCCCCAGCCGGCGCGTACAGGTTATATGCTTATTTTGATTTTGATTTTGCAAAGAAATCTGATGTGATGGAAACAAAATGACCTCAGATTCGGATTCAGCATGCCTGAAATATAAAGAAACACATTCTTAAGTTTATGCAATGATCAAAAAGTTTAAATTCGCAGGTCAGTGTAATTTTTCCGGCAGCTTCTAATCTAACCAGGGGATCCAGATATTTTTCTTTCGGTGGTCTATATAATGTCATTTTCGATTGCTGGTGGAACTTAAATATCAAGTTATAGCTGTTCGAAAACTGGAGATAATTTTTGTACACATTTTCTTTAATGGCATACGTCTTGTTTCAGTGATATTTATGTGAACATTGCCAATTACTAATGTATGTACGATGACCGGTGCCCTTACCCAATTTCCAATTTTATAATTTTCTTTGTAAATTTATGTAAGTAAACCGTTGGTTGTAAATAATTACAATATTAGCAATTTGTGTGTGTAATATTCAAGTAATTTGCGATGTATCCCTAATGTTGTATAATATGATATTTTAAAATTCATCCCTAATGTATGTTAAGAAGTTATGTGGCTTTAGGTATCAATATTATAGTGTTTTATTTTACAAAAAAATCTTTCAGAACAAAAATCATATTTATCAAGAACGTTTTATATAAATTGTTTTTATATTAAATTATACCTTATATTGTTCAATTTAATTAGGAATTGTTTGTATCTTATTTATTGAACTTAACTAAGTTGAACTCTAATGCGAATTCTCATTTGTTTTCCTTCATAAAAAGATCGTGGGTGGCACATACAATACTAAGCAGCGGACAGCTTGATCTTTTCTGCCAAACAAACCGAGAAACAAGTGAATGTTCAACTTGCGCCGCGCTGGGAGTTAAAAACCACGTAGACGGTGGCGCCAGTTCTACCTCTAGTGGAGGTTTTATAGTTTAGGTTACTTCAAATTTGTCCTGTATTTTTTGGTATTATCCCGTATTTTTTTGCCTAGTGTCCTGTAATTTATTCACGAAAAGGTAGCAGCCCTACAATACACTCCATTGTAAAGAATTCGTCGCTTCATCATGTCGAGGAAAACTTTGGAGTTCACAGCTCCGCATATTACTTACATTACTTGCAGGGATGTAATGCTAATTTTTTAGGTGGGTATACGCTTCGCTCATTGTAACGAAACTTTTCGCTTACTAATCCAAATGCCCACGTAATTCATAAAATTTAGGTGGGTATACGGTAATGCCTAAAACACTGAGGTGGATATACGCCGTATACCCGCGTATACCTTCCATTACAACACTAATTACTTGTGAATAGAATCTGAGGTGAACTATACAAAAAAATAAACTCTATTATTCTTTTCCGGAATGTTTCGTTATCCTAGAAGTTGAGCTATTTAGATAATGCTTGCAACATTGAGACTTGTTTGATAAAGTAACTAAACTTTATCAGAATTTTGCGAAATAATTCGACATAACGAAACCAACACTTTTGTTAAGGAAATATGAGCAGGTTTACAGTGAAAACAAAATGGCAGGTGGTTCGCTTGAAGCTAGTCAGACGCAACCTTGCAAAATTCTGTCTTCTCTTCTTTTGTTCCCTATTCTCTTTCGCTCGCTCTTCTACGAATTGACAACAATGGAGCTAAGTTGGGCAAAGTTCGCGAGAATGAAAAGATTGCTTAAGGTGCAATGATAGTTTCCTTTCCATTTGATTGTAACAGTATGTATAGATTTGGACACAAGAGAGAGCCGAAAATATATGCATGGTTCATGACGTAATAATTAACGATGGCATGCGATTATCATTAGAATAGCATTCAATTTTATTTAGATCCTTGGGTTCACTTTACTTTATGGCCGCAAAAAAAATGTAAAATTTACAGGAGAAAAGGAATATTTTTAAGTTGAGGGAAAGTGTATAAACTCTAATTTAAGCTAATGTTCTTGTCAGCAAGGTGTGACATGAGAGAGAAAAAGCAATAATGATATGAAACGATTTTGCTTCGTCCGCCATAGCTACATTGGTGGAGTGTGACGTCATGTACACAGTATAATGAAACAAAAATAACCTGATTTTTCTAACCTAACCATACCTAACCCATGATACGGAATATATGAGCCGCCATGTTTATTTGTTGATGTAATCGAGTGTGTATTGGCCGCTATTAGTATTCATCCGCAGCAGGCATGTTTATGTTGATCAAGTCGAGTGTGTATCTACCGAAATAATAACTACGCATGCGGTTTCGTAAAACTGTTTGGATTGCTCGACATCATTGCGTGTTTATGGAAGTGTCTGTTATTATTATTGACAAGGTAGTGAGTGGAATAGAGTGCACATATGGCTCAGTATGTGGCGGAGGGTGCGGTAAATAAAGTTTATTTGGATCTTTCATGTGAAATACATTACAATGTCATGATCAAAAGCATATCAACAAGGAAAAGGTAGCATTATTTACTTTGGATCATGCAACTAGAGCAGAGTATTGGAGGTTCATTACAGAGGGAAACATAGAGGTCTCTGTAAAAAGGAATGCGAAATGGCCAATGTTTATAACACAAAAAGAATAAACTCCTTCTCCTGAAGTATGCTTATATTTCTATGCATTTAATAAGTCTACAAATAAGAACACTTTAGAATTATATTTCTAAAATACAACTGCATCCACTTAGTTTTACTTATGACACGCTTATACATATTATACCATCTTTCTTCTTTCAGCGGTAATAGCATTAATCTATGTAATTATATAATTTTTCTGAGTTTTTATAATTCATTAATATATCACCATTGACCATTGGAATTTTAAGAAATAGAACTGTCAGCCTACAGATCCAAAAATATGTCTGTCGGTGGAGGGATAGCTATTTTGCATTCCGTTATGGATTCAAATTTTGGATTACTACGATGATTGAATTTAAAAAAAAAAAGGATCCTGCCGTATAGCTTTCAGATTTAAGATCAACATTCTTATTTGCTACTCGCAGATCGCGGGTAGTTAACTAGTCAAGTTGAATGTGTCTTGACGGAAAATTGAGAATTGTTAACATCAGGTCAGTTCTCTATAGCATGTAACTTTATATGAGTTAGTGGGAGAGTTGCGGTTGCATATAAACAACCACAGGCCACAATATTGGATTCTCAGTTTTCGTTCATCCCAAGCAGGTTAGGTCTTCCCAAGTGGCTTCCAATTATTTTAGTTGTTCCTCAAGGAATCTCCTTCAGGACCTATTTTATTTTCCCTTTTCGATGATGATTTATGTGAAAACATAGATAAATCATCCTTCGTGTTTCTCTACGCTGATGACTACAACATTTTTAAGACCATTAATACTATAAAACCGGTCCGTAAAACCTTGGTCCTCTGCCAATTAATATATTCAATTATTTAACACTAATTTTGCAGATTTCGACAGTCCAGAATTGAGATTAAAGTTTACATTTCCTTTCCAGAACAACTAGAATCTGAAAATGTGCTGGCATCCTTTGAACGTCATCTTCCTCGTCCATGAAAGATCTTTTCTATAGTTTGTAGGTCCATAAGTATAAAAGGGTTGAACATACTACTATAGGGGACATTCCCACGTTTCAATTATGTTGGTACCCCATTACAAGAACCTTGGTATTATATTTGATAAAAAGATCAAATTTTACTCCGCACATTGAACACGTAACTTCTAAAGCACTCAAAACTTCTTGGCCTTCTTATACAGATTTACAAAGATTTTAGAGGTCTTCGATTATATGGTATTTTCTCACTTCCTAATATTGAATATTGTTCATCAATCTGGGCTATGGCTTGTGAAACTAACTTCGGTAAATTGAACAAAGTCCATACTTTCTTTATTTGTATTGCTCAACATGGGATACCGAATCTGCAACATAAAACTAAGGAAGACATTTTGAAATTTCTTGATTTTCGAAACATAGATATATGAAGAAGACTCAGTTACTTTAATTACTTTTATAAAGTAGTGCTGGGCACATTCAGGACCAACACAATCTTCTTTCGCTTTTTAATGCAAGAGTACCTGGACAAAATGCTCATTATCAACATCTTTTCTACCTCCCGAAACAGAGATTGAGTTTGGTTCAAAGTTCTTTTATGTCTTATATAAGTATCTTCCGTCGCCACTTGATTTCTCTCTAAACAAAAGAAAGTTCCTAAATGAACCTTATAAGAATTTCGAATAAAGAAAGTTTTCATTGTCTTGCTTTATTGTTATTATACGTTATTTTATTTTTATATATTAATTTGATGCAAGAACTGTGTAAAATGGATTTTATTGTATCCGTGTTATTGGTAATAAATAAATAAATTAGTAAAAAGAAGGACTTTGCCTTTCGATAACTTTCGCGTTAACAAATTGCGGAGAACAAACTTCATTAATAGCTATGATTCGTTTTGAACCATTCTTAAAAGACAAAAAAAAAAAAAATAGCGGTTTCAATTTTGAAGAAGAATTTACATCCATAAAACTTCGGAATCCCATCTAGAAAGATCACATTTTTTAAATACAAAGCGTTACGTTGAAAGCCTCTCTTTTCGATTGAAAATGCCGTTCTACAACAGTGCCCCCTCTGTAAGAAAATGAAATATTCTGCTCTTCCGAATTTATTAGATGTCTTTCAAATAGTATATACTGTTTTGTGCACCCTTATATATATATTTCACCTTATATATATAAAGTCGCCTATGTGCAAAATTTTCTACTAAACACAAAACAGTATCCCGCAGCGGGAATATCTGACCAATTTGTACAGAAATTTGCACAAGATGTTTGTTTGAAATATACATCGATTTTGAATTGGTAATATCATTATGTACAACTTTTTTTTTATCTTCATCGGTCATTTTTAATGAATCTGATTATACAAAAAAAATATTTCAATAAGTTATAAGAATATCTCTTTTTCTCTCTGTTTCAAGATTATGTTTATTGTATAATAGATTGGTCCTTTCTATATAAAGACTTTATCCTTACATTTTCTGTTGTTTCAAATGCGTTTTATTATTCTTTATTCTATCTTTTCTCTCTATTTTTCATCCCACACGTGTTTTCCTCTTTTCTAGGTCATTATCATGTGTTGCGTGACGTTGTTAATGACCTTTCTCTTCTCTGTTCGCGTTCTCCGAAAGAAAAATAATGAAAGGTTGAAATTCGCTCGTAGGAAGTAAAGGAAAAAAAATACATTTTGTGAAAACTTACATATTTCCGCCTTTCCTTTATTAATGATATTGTTTTAGATAGACCCATAAATGATTCATAGTTTCCTTCGAACATGTACAATATTTTTTTTTTTCGACGATTCGTTTGGATTAGCAGAAATAAAATATTGAAATTGTCGTACCAAGGTCACCACAATAGCAACGAAACTCGTGCCCAATAATTCATTAGGTTTGAAGAAGAGATACTCCCTAGGGCATTTCATCAGCTAAAAATCCTTAACCATTACTAATTATCTTATTGTATGTATATTAATAGGGGAAATCTTTATAATAAACGTTTCTAGTTTTCTAACTTGCTTAGTAAATTATAAACTACAATAAGTCAGTTCTAAAAGTCACTAATTGATTAAATTGGAAGTAAATGTTTCTGTTAAGTGAACGTAAAATACGTTTATTATGAAACAGATATCAGAATTTTAGCAGGTGATGACGTATTCTGAATGTAATCTATAGGGTGAATATTCAACCAATAGAATCTGTGGAGTATTTCCTGTTACCTCTCAATCTTTCGTTGTAGATGGTAATTTCTTTACAACACACTTTGATGGAAACTTTTTTTAGTACTTTAGAAAAAGAAACGAGTAGAAAGAAAGCTAAGACTGAATATTTTTTTGACTCTATGTGCAGTCAACAGTGTCTGTTCAAATTTGAGAGGTTTGAGACAACAATAACGAATAAGATTCATTTCCTCTATCATAACAAGTATCACGGGTTCCTAATCTGGTAAAAGATGGTGAAAACAAAGACACATACGCCATTTAGCTATAAAATAGCCACAGATTTGTCTAGTTTTAAGAAAGGTTTAGTAGAAAACAAGACGTTCTTTGTCACCCATACAGCTAGGAGGGTAATTAATGACCAACCATACCCGCACCTACCTACCCTCCAAAAATGTGCTCGTGTAGCTATTGGGTGGTAGATTTTCAAACGTGGTGAAATTTTGCTTATGTACCTTATTAAACATCATTACGCATGTGGTTATACATAACAACTACGATATTTTAAGGAATCAACACCAAACACTACACAAGTATTTTAAACTTGTTTGTCATCAACTATAGTAAACTCATGTTCTATGTCGTTAGGTTTCAATTATTTCGCAAAAAGTGGCTTCTAGAAGAACAACGTATAAACCCAAGTTCAGCTTCCATTCGACATTTCTAGATCTAGAAAAAGCTACGATCACAGACAATTTACTTATAGACATTATTAATACAATAGCATACATCCAAAACTATTAACTCATGACATCCTTTATCAGTAAGCTAACTCCATTGCAGCACATAGCTTTAAACTATAGCTATTTCTTTAATCATATATTTTATGGTCGTGCGAAACGTGGCTTCCATGTTCCATTCATTTGTGTTTTGTTTTCAATGATTCTATATCTTCTATGAACGATTCTCTACAACCACCCCTCCTGATAAAAAAAAAAACAACTCAAATTTAACCTAAAGCAATCGTTATATTCATCATGAATTAGCGTAGTAACTAATATTAGTTCCAGTACGGTTCATTCAAATATCTGGTTTCTAAATATATCTCACCTGCAAATTATGGTAATATTTTAGTTGTCCTTCAACCATTACGGAAGTTCAAGCAACGCCGTTTACTTGGGAAGTTCCACATCTACCTTCAATCATGTGTTCTACTGTATTTCTTCTTCAATATATCTAACTCAGTGAGTTCACACCCACTTAATAAACTTTGCTTTCTTTTGTTCAAATTCTGGTCAATCTAAAATTTGATAGTATCTTATTTCTTAGACTTCTACAATCATTTTCTGCTAACATTATCTGTGATGTCACAAGTCACGACGCCTTTGTTTACTTTTCCTTTTCATGGATTTAACTCCTTTAACTTCAAAATTGCTATTCTCTCTTTTCACACCATCACTTCCGAAATTTGACAACCAAACTATTCTAATGCCATCTTTACTGTTTGGGTATACCTTTCTTCAGTCACACTTTTCTAAGCACTTTCAAGTATGATCGGAAGATTCAACTATCAGTCTCTTATTCTGAAAGGGATCCTTTTTACTAAACAATAAACACAATGGGTATAGTCAGTCAGTCAGTCAGTCAGAGTAATGGCGTTGTTTGCATGAAGTATCGAGCATTTCTGCTCATGGCTTCTAACTGATTTGCGCTGACGGGATGAGAAAACGTATAGAAAGTGTACAGGTCGCAACTGTCGCAGAGCTGTTTGTGCACATGAAGTGTATAATAAAATTTTCTTGCAATAATCCTTATAAAGATGACGGTGGTAAATTTATTTTCTTGTTATATTCCAAATAAATTGACGATGTTCATGTATTGCAGAGGAGAAAGGAGATGTTGTAGACGTCAATAGGCCGGTGAAGTTGAATCACAGTAAGATTTTAGTTACTCCATGTAAAGTTATTTCTAACTTATTGTATTTCTTGAAAATGCTGACAAAATTAATTTATTTAGTATTGAGTTGTAAGATGTTGGTGACAATTTCAATGAGAGTAATGATGATCACATTGGTGTCCTGTGCTGGTTGTATCGTGGAGAATCCTTTAGTAATGACTTTCATGACATCTTCAAAATTCAGATTCTGAATGAGTGGTGTGAGTTTCTGCATAATTGGAGCAAAATTAATGCTTCCAGAAGGTGAAGTTTCATTGTTAGCATCAGTCTTTGGTACTGGTTGAGAAACAGCAGATGTTGATTTTTCCTGAGGCTGCGGGGCAGTAGTTGCAGTAGTAGTAGTAGTCTGTCTGTCAGTAATTGAAGTACGAGAAACTTTATATTTCTTGAGGATTTTACATCTTTTGTAATTTGCAGGTAAACTGGGTATGATTATAGCGCTGGCAACGAAAACATTGTAGCAATTTGTTGGGTCGGTATAGCTCAATTACTATTCGATAATGACACAGGTATTCAAGCTGAAACAATTGTTGAATGTTGAAATTTCTTTTGAGAGTGACTAAAAACAGTGGCATATAGATCCGGTGATGTGATGAAGGGTCGCGGCGGTACATTTGTTTGACATCTTGGACTGGGTAATTGCTGGCATCAAGTTCTTGATGAATGTCATCAGTTTCTGTGTCCAATGGTAATTTCCTGATTACAATTTTTTAAAGGCCAGTCTTGCTTAGGTACATCAGTGGTAAATTGGACATTAGTTTGCAGACAGTATGTTTTAAGTTTATCGTAATCTTCTTGTGTAGCTGCTTGAAAACAAATAAACTCATTTGTATGGCGGATTTTTGGTGCAGTTTTACAAGTGGATGATAAGGTTCTTGTGAACGTATATTTCTGTTCTATGCCATATATAAATAGAGCAGGTGGCTTGTTCAATTTAGTATTAATAGGATCTGCATTTTCTTGAGGCTCCAACAATTGATAGCGATTGTTTGTTTTGATTTCAGATTTAGTGGCAAGGGTTCGAAGTTTAGCTGATTTCTTAGGTTCTGTGAAACCATCCGTATCCATTGGCTGTATAGTTTCTGATGAAGTTGGAATGTCAAAACTAGGTTTATTTTTCTTGTTATCTGCAGTATGAGCAAACTGAACAGCACTAACTACTTGTGCAGATTTCTTAGCCTTCTAACAGTGGAGGAACAGGACATTCTTGCGGTTTTGGTTGAGAGGTGGTAGTGTCATTTGTGGCAGTTGTTCCTAAAAAGGGCAGACCCGAATTGCTACTAGCAGCAGCAGCTTTCTTCGCTAACGCACATCGTGCTGCATGTTCATGTCTACTTATTACATTAATAATTTATGAAACTTTTTAAACTTTTGAATAGATAGTTCGGGTTTTCTGTCTGGATGGTACTAGTTCTTGCTCCTTTAATTTAGCGGATAAAGGAGTATATTTAGACCTTCAGAAATCATTGAATCAACATTTAAATATTACCGGTACTAAATATATTTTAAAGAAGACTTTTATGGTTAATCTGAAATTAAAAGAATGTTTTCCTAAATGTACGGAACAAATGATCCTGCTGGGAAACGGGAAAGGAATGGGTAATATTTAAATTAAAATAACTTGGCTATTAATACGAATATTTTTTTTTCAATTTCATAATAGGATCGACGATTTTAAAATTCTTTGACAAAGCAGTGGAGAATTGGGAAACACTATTTACTGGTTACAACAGCGGTTATCTACGTAGTATCTTTCTCATTGATGCAATGAAATAGTGGTTTCTCTTCTGGGTCCAGTTGCATTAGATTTCGTATCAGTCTTGAATTGAATCTGTAAAGAAAGAAGAAATGTGTTTGTATTATTATTATTATTAAAAAAAACTAACAAGACAGTGAAATAAAAGGCCCAGTACAAACCAATTTAATATAACATCATTAACATAAATAATTAATGTCTTCTAACCAATATCGAATCTCTTGGGAATGATAGTGAAAAATGGTGTAGGTAAATATGCGGAAATGGAAAATAGAGATTCGAACCTTGTTGATGTTAGTCATCCTGGTTGAAGTCTTCGCTGTATTTCTCACAATGATACAATACAAATTTCAAGACGATACCTTGAACAGGGGCCACAGTTTATCCTATTTCTTTACCAGCGAGCAAAGTTACTTTAGTTAAATGTATAGACTAAGAGCCTGAAGTCTGAGATACTGAGAATTCCTAAAAGGAAAAATATGAAGCTTGCAAAGTAAAACACCCGAGCCACTGTGATCAAATCATTATTTTCAGTAAACATTGTTGAAGCGGACGGGTTCGATTCCTATTTAACGTCAGCTACTTTGACAAATTTTTCCAATTTCACAGGTGGGTGCTGGGATGGTACCTTCTACAGTAATCCTGACGCTCCCAATTCCCAGAAGAGTGCTTTTAAGTGACGTGGTTCTTGCGACTTGTAAGATGCTTAGGTCATAGCAACAGCTTTACTCCATAATAGAAATTTAAATAAAGTCTAACACCCATATTGGAGGTAGTTTCCATGAAACAAATTATTTTCCCTTTTTAATTGAATGACGAATGTAACATATATAACAGTAATTTTAATTTAGAAGAGTACATTCGTCTAAAGATTCTCAAAGTAATCGATAGTAAATTATAAATAATTTTGCGAACCTTTAGCCATAATATCCATATCCCAATCCATACCCTCCGTAGCCAAGACCATGTGCAATGCCATAACCGTAGCCATAGCCAACAGCTGGGTATCCATAACCAAGACCACCGTAGGCGATTCCTCTCTTGTCCCTAGCGGTCTCCTGGGCGAAAGAAACAGCCAAAACGGCGACGAGAACGAAAAGAGCCTACAAAGAGAAAATCAATAAACAAAATAT
>JAGDQP010005282.1:51111-79385 GCA_022664845.1 Lepisma saccharinum
AGAATCTGCTTACCAAGAATTTCATGTTGATTGTTGTGTGTTGATCAGTTGCAACAGTAACGATGCTTAAATCTCTGTTGATCCGCATATTTATATCAACAATTCGCCCTTGTACTTGCAGATTGTTACGGATATGTTTACGTTGGCGTTGCAGTTCATTTTTTCATCTTTTTTTTCTTCCATATTCCTTTCTAGGAAGTTGTAGGTCAGTCACTTGGTTGTCTTTCTCATCAAGTTCCTTGCCCTGTCTTGCCATGTGGCTACCACCAATGTTTTTCCTCTTGCCGACCTTCAGTCAGCCAACATGTAATCGTCACTTTTCAGAAACCGCGATTCTACACTCTCTTTAGGTGCAGGAAGTCCCAATTTTATTGCTAAAGTAATAATTAGGTTATTATATTCTTCCGCTTTGTGAACCATTCTAGTTCGTATTGGTTTACTATTTGATTCTCTGTATATTGAGAGCTTTGGCCTTGTACTTTTGTTCCTTTAGTCCTCCTTTTCTTCTTTTCACATATGTATCGCAGTAAAACATTGTGTTTCTTTTGAAACCAACGTCATAGTTCTTACAATTCTTTGTTATCTTCACGATTTTATCAAAGTTTTTATTTCTCTGTATTTTCACAACATCGGAATGCTTTGGTTCATTTCATTTATTTTTCGAAGTTTCTCGGAAGAAGAAAGTATTAACCCTGTCGTAATTTAAAGTACGATATTGCAATTCCGCGATAGGGTTAAGAGCTCTAGGAAGGCCGTCAATAATAATAGCTGGCCCCAGTGTTCGAACCCCAGTAGCATACATACGTGTTTTCAACGTTGATTTTAGGTTCATTTTGTTGATTAACCGTTATCGGTTGAAAACAATGACGTTTAGTTTTAAATCATATTTCAAAGAAGATATCATTGCGTTGATAAGGCGTTAATACAACGTGTATTAAATATGTTATTTTCAACTATGGTATAGATTTTGTTTAATGTGTTTCTTACTAATGTTATGTCAAAAAAAAAAAAACTAATTGAATGACACAAACTAAATTTTATGTTTTCTTGTGCACGTTGAAAACCGATTGAAATTTAATCCATATTTCAACGAAGTTAGGATTTCGTTGATACGGCGTTAACGTAACGCACTTTCAACTATCATTCATACTATGTCCTAGATTCCGTTTCACACCTGTATTTCTAATTTAATTGATTAAACATTATAATTAAAAGCATATACAAAGATTTTCCATGTTCTCATTTGCATGTTCAAAGCATTTTATTTTAAATTTCATCGAATATTTAATTTCGTTAATAGGGCGTTAATCTATGACATAGATTTCGCTTTATATGCGTTTTCTAAGGCAACATATTACACTTATTGAGAAATACAAATTTAATAGTGCAGCGATGATCAAGGTGTTAAAGAAGAAAAACTGTACATAAGGAAGAAAGAAGGAAATATTCTTTAATTTTATTCGTACATGATGATGAACAACGCGTGGCAACTCCATTCTAGACTGCCTATTAATATAGATACCGTAAAAGAGCAGCGAACTCGCAAGGTGGATCCATGGATGAAGGGACGAGCCGAGCTACCAACACAAAGTACAGAATGTTCCTGTGTTCGAACCTCACAGCTGCCGCTGGATTATTTACTGTTGGAAGATTAACGAGGGAATATCATAATGAAAGCAACGGATAAAATGAAACTAAATGTGTATATACCAATGGATAGCATTGATACTTTGTATTGGCCAACTAAACCCGTTTCTTCTCAACCATTATTCAACGTCGAATAAACCGTTGAACAGGCGGACATTTCGGTACATTTACAACGTGAACTTAACGTTTCGGTACTAAAGTTTAATCCACATATTTTCAACGTTTGTGCGCTACTGGGGAAGGTCTTCTCGATAAAGTAAAGAGAGTTCTTCCGCTGAACCTAGACGCCATAACTGTGTGTCTGTGTATAAATGTACCCGATATTTTTGGAAGAGAATCCGACAAAACTATCATGTGCCAGTCTTGACTTTCGGGAAGCTCGATACTGATTTTCGAAGATTTTCTAAAGGTCTGTAATTCCCAAAATATCTGAAAGTTTGAGAGTCAGAAATTTCCTGGACGTCGAGAAGTCTTTAGAATTAGGAATTCCAGCTCCGAGCATTTTTTCAGTTTTGAGAAATTTTCACTTTCTGTCCTGGTCCTGTCTAGAAGGAAAGAATTTTATTTTCGCACACCCTGATTTTCCTTAAAAAATCTTTGAATCAGTTCCTCTGATTTAGGCGTAACTGACTACCTGCAGACAATGTGCGAATTAAACATTTTAGCCAGGGTGGATAAAATATAACGCACGAATTTCATATATATAGGGAGGTTCTCGAAATCTGCCCAGGCTATATCTCAGTTCCTAGTGCACAGAATTCTTTGAAACAAAGAATGTTAATACCAAAGTGTATATGTGGAATCACATGGTGATGTTGTTAAAATCAGGGGCATCTCTGGAATACCTCTACGGGGAGAGGGAACTTCAAAATTGTAAATGGTTACAGGGGTTGATTTAGCTCCCATTGAAACAAGCGCTAAATTTTGAACAACTTTTAAGTTATGGCCTTGTTACAGATTTCGAGAACCACCCTGTATTTTCATGGAAGTGACAAGGATATATGAACTTATACAAGCAGCTAAGAAGTCTATTTGGAAGCCATTTCTTTTGCGATGTTTACGAAGTGCATTAATATGAATGATTTAGTAACCCCCTATTGGAAAATGAGACTGTATATCTTGGACTTCATAAACATCACAAAAAATGGCTACCAAATAGGCTTCTTAGCTGCTAGTAAACGTGCATATACCCTTGTCACTTTCATGAAAACAGTTTCAACTTCTGCCAAATAAAGATGTTCCGATTTTCTATCTGATCTTGATCGAAACAGTTTCTAGGGGGGAGAAATTTATTTTTGGCAGGGACAAAAATTAAATTTGTTAAGGTGGGAAACTTATTTGCCAGGGGGGGGGGGAATCCGGGCATACCCCCGCAGCTTCGCACACAGCCTGCAGAGCAGCATTGCATGGAGTTTAAATCAACACTGCATGGTTACTTCACGTCGACCGCCCTGACTAGGTATTTTCTTAATTTATCTCTTTATCCCCACTAGGCAAATGGTGGGTTGGTACTTTACATTTATGCCTCATTTCTCATTTTCTTCTCCCGTTGATTGTGTACAAGGTGTCCTTTAAAAATGTTGCTTATAATTAAAGAGTAACAAGAGAAAGGTTTCCCTGAAAGAAAATCGAAATATGCTTTGTTTCAGAGCTACAGGCACCCGAATATAGAGAAGCAGCATCACAAATGACGTCATACATCAACAAATGATGACACAAGGCATGTTGGCTTAGCCAATCACAAGCGAATTAGTTGAGCAACGCTTGTGATTGAAGAATGCATCTTACTTGTTCTGTGATTGTCTATTAAGCATTATTAATCCTTGGCAATGAATGGAAACCCATCTACGCATATTTCGATTTTTTTTTTTCAAATGATCTTTTTTTCTTGTTCTGATGTGAGGAATTCACCCTCTAATTTATTAGAATGTGTAGATATCTGGAGATATTATCAATTGATGATTTACTAATCATCAATTTAATTATGACGTTTGATAATTGTTAAGATCTGGAAACCGATGGACATCGTCTAACGTCACGTATGGGAAGTGTAAGTATTAAGCACAAATTATAATTCTTATGCTTCTAGATTTTAAAACTGTTTAAAAAATATAAAAAGGAGTCTTCCTAAAGAGCTGGTACAAAGAATTTCCTTTCACTTGTCTATTATCTCCCGTGCAGTACAGATGGGTCCTTACTTTAAAGGCATGATTTTCTGCCCTACTTCAAATTGTAGTACGAACAATACTCATCGCAATTAGGTTTGAAATTTTACATAAGGGAAGGAAGTCTCAGATTTGTTGAAGGTGAAGACGAAAGGACAAACTGTTTTCTTCGTCTCTATTCTTCTAAACACAAAATACACTTTTATTTACACATTAACGTAAATTTCAAGTACAATAAGTGTACACATTTTACTTTTAACTACATATATAATACAAGTCTGAACGAATCTTTCTTTGGGAAAGATGGTTCTAGTTTTCATAGTACCCTCATCTACAGGGGTACATGTATCTACGTAAGAACAAGTTGCACGAAACATTTTAATTGTGTTAAGATAATCTGCGAGTTCGTTTGCGACTCATAGGTGAAATAATTATAGATAAAGAATTCCTATTGTTCCTCATGCCACCTGGTGTCAGTCCAGACGAACTAGAAATGAAGTAATGCTACTAAACTAAGCACAAATAGCTTAGCTTTATATCTCTTGGGGACTAATAACTTATATGAGGTGCTCAGCTCGCACTCAGTCCTTTTCACAGTTTTAAATCGAACACAGAAACAATCATGACATACTAGTATTATTTCGTTTCTAGTGTGATTGGAGTGACAGCAGGTGGAATGAAAGAATAGGTTTCTCTGTTTTAGAATTACGATGGCTCGCGCTGTTTCTACTAAATATGGGGATTATATTAGTACTCCTACAAAATTATTATTATTATGGTCAACAGATTGCGATAACATGATAACGTGCATCATGTAATACTCTTCCCCTTCTCAACATTTAGTTTCCCATCAAGTGGAACCAACACCATTTGACTGTAATCATCTCACCGGGGGTAGTTGGGAAATGAAATAAATAAACGAAACGGAAGTAGATGATATACGCATCTTTGCAGAAGGTATACGCTAATGTGTGAGACTGATCAGAGGGTATACGGCATATATCTCCGTAAACTCTCGACTACAGTCCTGAGTAGACGTAACCATTTTATTAAATTGCAGAAACCACGTTTCTACTCAATAGCTACGTGAAAGGATTTTCACGTAAATAAATAAATAAAATCTCAGATGCTGTAACGTCGTCATTGGTGTTACAGTCAATTTATATATGACGTCAAACTTTTATTTACAAAATTGAGCTATCATTATGTTTGACTCGAAGTCTCTGTCTATATTAGTAAAATATTGATGCTCTATATAGCATCTGCGATTACAAATCATCTTTGTCAATTTTCAGCGTCTTCCTCAGTTACACCAGGAATGTCGGAATGGTATATACAAAACTAGATCCTGGCCGACTATCTTCCAATACCCTGTTCCCCATCCTATCCCGGCCTGAGCTGTAGATGCCTAAAGGTCATAAATGCAATTCAAATTCATCTTAGGAAATAAGTTGTACTATGTTTGTAGGGGAAGAAAAGGGAATGGTGTCCTTCGTCTTATTTCAAGGTACCATTCCATCAATCGCTTGAAGTGAACTGAACTAAACGTGGGGGAAAATCCAAATGGACGACATCAGTAGGATTTGAAACCATGCTGCCTTCCCCACTCGTCGATGGTCTTCAATTTTTGGAACCATAGGGTGCTAACTTCAGACGTCAACTTCAGACCGGATAATGTTACCGCTGGTTTAAAATATTCCGTGCAGAGAACCAGTGTCTCCAAGACGAGGCAAGGTAGAGAACTCAGGTCAAGGACGAATAACGATGTTAAATTGCGCGTGTAGAAAAATATTTCAAGCACTACCGTCAGAGAACTTGTCCGGCAGTTCAACGTTTCCAGTTTAACCGTTTGCAATAACAATTTATAAAGCAAATAAAGTAACTAAAACATGTAAGTCAACTTAATACTGCATAAACTGACGGAAATTGATAAACAGCACGGCGGCGTGGACATATGCAATAACGTATTCGTTCATCTTCACGATGAGCCTCTACTCGATCGTATTGTGGCTTGTGATGAGAAGTGGATCCTGTGTGACAATCACAACCAAAGTGGGCAATGGTCGATGTTGGGGACCTACTCTCAAAGAAACACTTTCAAAAGCTAAAGTTCATACCACAAAATAATTTGTTCTTAATGTGGTGGACATCACTGGGTGTTGTTAATTACAGGTGTTTTTTCTGCTTGTGAAACTTATGCCGCTGACACATACTGTGCAGAAATTGACGAAATACACCGGTAGTTGCGTGGACAACAGACAACGTCGTTTGTCTCTTAGGAGATAATGATAAATCCGACATTGCAAAAATTACGCGACAATAAGCAGAAATACCTGAGATAAGAAATACTGCTGAACCAATGATAAACCCGATGTTTCAAAAATTACGCGACAGATGCAGAATAATCTGAGATATGAAATACTCCTAAATTTAAAATCTTAAATTTACTTTATGTGGTGCTTATGATTTTCGACAAATATTTAATCTATTCACCATTGTACCAAATCAATTTTGGGCTTGAAACTGGAGTCATTTTATCTAAAAAAAAACAAAGCAGCAAAACCTTTAAAGAAATTTAAGTTTTCCATTAATTTAGTGGGAGTAAATTACCTTAAAAAAATTGTCTGGATAATTGTTAGAACAATCCTGTATATGCGCGCGCAGCAAAAAGGAAAGCGACAGGAGATTCATATACAAAAGGAAAGAGGAAAATTGTTAACAGTGGCGGCGTAAGGGAATCTGGGGCCCCAGGCCAACTGAACTTGATCGAGGCTGTTCGCGAACACAATCGAAAGCGCATACTGATACTGTTGGCCGAAATATCTTATTTTCTGTATTTCGAGACACAATGAAAAACTGAAGGCCCCACGGGGAGTAACTTAGCAAGACAGATATCTCCTCGCTTACTCGCCTTAACCTGTACCTGAGAATTGTTATTCTGGTTGTGTAGAGTCATCTTTATCAGCCACTGCAGTCAACCGCACAAGTGAGAGTACCGGTACTGAAACGTCATAGCTATTGCGTCACTAACCACCATCGATATGTTCCATTAATTAATCTTAACGAGCGAATATTCACTTGCCTCGCTGGTCGGCAGGGTCCCTTCGGCAGGTTGGGCCCAAGGGAAGGGCACTGCTAGCCCCCCTTACGGAGCCACTGATGTTAATTTAATCGACGTTAATAATGTGTACAGCCATTTTCTGATCTATTCCTTTGAATTTACTTATGGCATTTAGGCATTTCAGGCCGGGATATGGTAGGGGAGAGGATGTTGGATTGTAGTCAGCCAGACCAAGTTAGTAGGTACCAGCCCGGAATTTGTCTGGTAGGACAGAGGGAAAACCTGTCAGGATAAGTGGTCGTTGGGATCGTTCTCAGGACCTTATGATTTCTAAGTTAACGCTCTACGGACTGAGTTACGGCCACTCCATTACTCTGTTTCTTACATACGTTCGAGTCATGCACATCTTAGAGAGATAAAGATGGGGAAGGTAAGTCTATTCTGGCTATCAGTATTCGTTTGGCGTAACTATATAGAAAATATAGGAAAACCTATCACCTTACACGACCTTGCATGTAAGTGGGCTGTTACTATGATGAGAAGGTTGTATCGTCTCCTTGGTTTTCTTCTTCTTCTGTATTATTATTATTATTTCGTGGATCTTTTTGCTTATATATCTAGAAGGTGAATGAGCTATCTGTTCTAAAACTTTTCTTTCTGAAGAATGCACAAAGTAGCTACCGCGAGAATTAACGATGATGACGATTAATGTTTATTTTTTATCAGAGTAGGAAACTTATGAAAAACTCAATTCTGGAGAGGACTAGTTAAAATAACTACGTAGCAGAGTTACCAAAAATTTATTCTAATGAGGATTATTATTTGTACTCAATAGAAGTTATTAAGACATTATTTTTCCTTTTCAGGGTTGGAAATTTTTGAAATCGAAATTATCGTACGCAAGCATAAAAATTACCGTATTTTGTAAAAAAATTACCGTACCGGTACATACTCATTTAAATAATAATAATAATATCATTTCTTATTATAAATATATTATTATTATTATTATATATATATTTGAAATATATAAATTAATGAAACAAATGTTACTGCCAAACATTTAAATATTTTTTTGGCAATCCTACATGAGGATAAATACGATTACTCTTCACTATTTTACGTTCAGAAATATTCAGAATGTCTACAATTGCGTAAAATCTAAGAAATTTGAAAAGTATGCGCCTAATCCATGTAAGTAAGGCTGTAATATAAAGCAAGAATCTTCCCTGAATATCATAGAAAAACAACAACATTAGTATAATAAGTAAAGAATGAAATCTCTGCTTTGCCCATCGGGTCACACCGGGTCCCGAGCATAAAGCAGGGGACTCGGTCCAAAAAGTGACCCGTTTCAGCTCTGGTAGCTATGGAATAAATGTAATTGTAGTGATATTTGATATTCACTTAGAAAAATGTCTCTCTCAAGCAGAGGACAAATCTTGCTACACATGATGATGAAATTTAAGTGTCAATGTTCTTATTGTAGTCTTACTCTCGTATTGTGAGACCAAGTGGCCGTGGCTCAGTGATAGATTGTTGTCTTCGCGTTCGGGAAATCCTGGGATCGATACCAGCGGCCGAACATCCTGAGTTTTTTCCTCATTCATACCAGGCAAATGCTAGGATGGTACCTACAATATCTACCCTAGCTGTCTACCTTCCAACATCCTCTCCCCTATCATATTCCGTCCTGAGCCTTAAATGCCTACAAGTCTTAAAATAAATTCAAAATTCAAATTCTTATTGTAAGGTGAACAATTTATCTCAGCTAAAGTAGGCCTACAAACAATAACATACATTATAATTCCAATTCAAGTTATCTACCAAAGAAACTTAAAACTTTGTAGTGTAAGGTGGATGGAAATGTTGAGAGCGTAACAAACTAAACTCTTTTCCCGTTTTCAGTGTCCTTTCGCAGAGATAAGACAAGACTCCAGGCCAATCAGCCCAGAAAGAAATTTTCAGCAGTCAGGGTTAATGTATGCGCCCTGCAGAGCGGTCAGCTTTGAAAGTGCATCCGGCGTTTCTTTTCTTTACTAGCATTCCAGCAAAGAAACCACGCGGACACGATAGTATCGTAAGAACCCTGTACTATGCGGTACAGTAACAATAGATGAACCAGATAGCAGTAGTCTTCCGATTTTGTCGACACCATTCCTTTCCATTATTTTGCCTCGTTTCATTTACAACCGCGATTATGGTAAAACGTATGAACAAAAATATGATTTTAGAGAGGAGCTGACCATCCAAAATTACCGTACATTTCCATATGGTACTCAAGTTTGAATCGTACACAGTACAGACGATGAAATTGCCGTATAAACATGGTAATTAACGTACAATTTCCATCCCTGTGCCCTTGGTAGGTCTGTTCATAATAGCAAGACAGTAGAGTTACATAAAACAAAAATAAAAACCAAGACCATTTAAATTTTACTATGAAAAGTGAAATTCATAATTCCATATATACACGTAATATAATACTATTGTAGCGATTTTCAGAATCAGATATTAAATAGATTATACATACTACAAAAAAACCATCGTAAAATATGATTAAGAAACAATTAAATATTAAGTTGTAATTAAACAAAGCAAAAATTCTTCAAATTAACTATTTAAAAATCCTATGTTTTACCTTCTTTCTACATAAACAGCGTGCACGTCATCTATCTTTCCTTGGAAAGTTACGTTTATACATAATTAAAATTAGGGATGAAAGTTAAGTGGAAAGAATTTCATTTAATGTAAATCTTCGAATTTTCTGTGAATCCGTGCGACATTTCCAGTACAATTCTAAGTAGTGATTCTGCCAGGATTGTCAGTTTGGGGTAAGTGGTATACAGCCAAAGTTAGGAGGATGTAAGTGGAGTTTTGCAGGATTTCAATTGATTTCAACACACACAAAAAATAGATTTTCTGTGTGTATGGGGGAATTATCTGGCAGGTTTCCTGATTTTAGGTCAGTGGCGTTCGCAACTATTTCAAGAGGCCAAGGTCATACACGGTGTTTCACGAAGAGAAAAATATGCTACTCGGTAAGCATTATAGGAATGGCTTGGATAAAAATAAAAAAAAGTGAATGATTATATAATAAAATAAATTTTATTTACTGTGAAGAGTCCTGTTTTTAAAGCAATTGCACAAGTGTATTTGCACATTTTCTGCTGAATAGGAACAATGATTTAATTTCCATCCATCTTCGATGACTCTGATGAGCTTCGGATTGGGAAAACAGCTGGTTGTGTTTGATTGATCGGTTTATCAGGTCAGCAAACAGCGTGATTCTTTGGGTCACAATTTAGTCTGGAAAAGGAAACAATGATAGCAAAATAAGCATTTCCGCTTTTAAATATAGACATATCTGGACATAGTTCAATAGTAATTGTACGCAATGTATATGTATTTGATCAACGAAAGCTAAATAAATGTAATTAAATTAAATTCTGTGTAATTATATTCCCATCATCTACTCAGTTAAAGAACTGTTTTACAAATATAGCACTAAATAATCAATATAGATGAATGATTTAGCTATGGAATTATAGACATGTTTATTCTAGTATACGATACCAAAACTAATATGATTAATTTTTAATTTGTCATTCGTATTTTGATTAATTCGATTTATTTAACCTTTTTGTTTATTAATTTCATTTCCTTAATTTATATTTTCAGTAATTATCTAATGCAAATAAGCTTTCTAGTTTGCTTGTATTACAGTAATATATTTTCTATAATAGCAATATATTTTAGACTAATATGTATTGTTTTTAAATAGGCCCCCTACAAATAAGAATTATTTTTGTATTTTGAATTTTTTCTTCTAATATATGAAACAAGTTTTTTTTTTGAAACAGCTATTAAAATGTGAATTGTTTTGTTATTTTTACCTTTAACCGTAATATCCATATCCCAATCCATATCCTCCATAGGCGAGACCATATCCACCAATACCATATCCGTAGCCAACAGCTGGGTAGCCATAGCCAAGACCACCGTAGGCGATTCCTCGCTTGTCCCTAGCAGTCTCCTGGGCGAAAGAAACAGCCAAAACGGCGAAAAGAACGAAAAGAGCCTGGAACGAAAACAATATTTCATTATCGTATTTGATTAATATATTTTTTGTGTGTTATCACTCAGTAATATCCCTTTTCCTGATTCTAGAATCTTACACTTAAATTCTTTTTAGTAGAATACACTTAATTCAGTGGTTACTGAAAATATATTTTAAAATATCGTATCACTTAATTGCAAAAGCATTAAAAAAATATCGTTCAGTGTTTGTGTATGAGATTTTTTCTGTTATAATAATAATAATATGCTTTATTTTTATCCGTCTGTTTACTTTAAAATATTGCTTTTAAAATGACTTCTAAAGGCATAGTGAGTGAATAGTGTGTTCTTTAACAATGTTTTAAGCTACTTTCGTCTATTTATACTACTATTCGTTGAATTTCGAGAGGTATATTTGAAAGTAATAACATACTAAGGAAAATTCTGATAGCAGCTTTTCACACATTCATTTATTGCTGATAAAATATATAGATTTGAAAATGTGTGTTCTTTGTTTTTGTGTATAACCTTCTGAGAAGAAAAACTAACTTCATCGCCTCATCTATTGAGAACAAAGGACCAACAACAGACGTACAAATTATTGCATGTATTGAAGATGGTATATTGATTTGTGTTCATTAATTTTACTTTCAAGCTAATCCAGTTTTTAGTCTATTTATAATGATATGATAGTGAAACAATGCAGATGAAGAGTATAATTAAATTTTAGCTAAAAGGATAATTTGTATTCATGCTTTCAATTTCAATTATATTTTAACTAATTCGACAAAGAGCATTCACTTTTTTGTGACGAGTACAGTGAAGTTTTAAACCATTGTCAAATAACACTACAGAAACTAAGTGATTTGCATAATCAGTTTTAAAAATAGAGAATGCCGAACGAATAGTTCAGTAATAACGACTAATCGTTACTAAATGAAAACTTCCGTTTTCGAAATCGTGGTTATTGTCATTTGTAGAAAACAGTAGTACGTGGTGGGTTCGAACTCCGCGGCCGACCATCCTGACAGGTTTTCCAGGTTTCTGTCCGTTTCACAATACGAATCCCTGGATGGTACCTTAAGTAAGATATCCTGGCTGATACCATTCTCATCCTCTACCTAACCCAACCTGAGCCGAAGATGCCAAAAGACCATAAATAAATATTTATTCAATGGGAGAAAAAACAATTGAACTGCATTTTATTTGAAAACCAGGCGAATGCTGGAATAATTTCGATAGTTTTCCATGATAAAATGAGTTACGTCAATATAATCAGCCTTGTACTGACCAATACTATCAAGCTTCCTATTAATATTTGTTAATTGTTCGAAATTAAATCGTGTTTGTATTAAGGAAAGTATCAAATTAATTGTATCACCTACACTATTTATACCTTAGTTAGGCTAATCTCAGTTGCGTTTCTTAATTTTTCAGCTATTTTATGATTTAGGAAAGAAATCGTGTTTAACTAAGGGAGCCATGAACTCAAGAAGCTTTAGACCTATATAATGTCTTGGAAATATCCACTTATAGCCCACAATGGTATTCAAATAAAGTAAAATTCTCAATTAATTAGCTGACCGAGACATCTATTATGTGAAATATTGAACAAGGCATATACTGTAGAAATTGATATTTTCTTAATCTATATGCAATGTTTCAATTTGGAAATTATAATAAGAAAAAGAGGTTGAGAGCTTTAAGAGTAATAACGATGCTTTTAGAATTCAAAAAAAGTAAAAAATTATAGAGAAATTGACTTCGAAGATCGTCAGAAACTTACCAAGAATTTCATGTTTGTTGTATGGAGCGTCTGTTGTTACAACTATAACGATGCCTTATGGTTTGTTCTGTTGCTCCATTTATACCCAGAGGCCGTCCTTGTACTTGCTACTTGGGCAAGGTCGATCCTTTTTCTTCCAGTCATTCTTATTCCGCTTTCTCACTCGGTCATTGGTATTTCCTCCGGGTTTTGTTGTAGCGTGTTGGGGAAGTCGGTCATTGAGTGACGTGGTGTTCGACCTTCCACCTTAATATTGCTATTAGCTTGAGAAATACATACACAAGATTATACAAAAATAAATCAAGACGCATGTAGTTTCTTTACTCCTATGTTCCATTTCCGCATTTTTTAAAATATGTTTTATTCAGAGTGCTGTATAGTAAGAACATGAACTCTTCACAAACGAATTTAAAATTATATTTCAAACAATGGATCTTTTGTTCGTCAAATTTCATGTTATTTAGTTTGTAGTAAAGTTATTTAATTTGTAGTGAAGTTATTTAGTTTGTTGCATTGTTATTTTGTTTCTGTCTAAAATGGCAACTCAAGCTGTATCTGAAACTTAATAATAAAAAAATAAATAAATAAAATGTCAATATTAATATAATCTATATACAACCGTGCAGCATTTAAGTCATTGAACCAACGCCAAATGATATCCCGAATAGCATGTCAGCTTGTAACAAGGTTGCCCTTCACATGTTTTGATCTTTTTAAACTTGGTATGTGTAACTTCATAAAAACAAACATGAAATAATCATCTTATAACAACTGGTTGTTATAGCTAGTCAAATTCAAGCCTTTTGGAACAACAAGATATGCAAGAAAGCTTGTTAAGCTTGAAATCCAATTAAATTTTATTTCGTTGCGCTGCCGTACTCGTTCTACCGCGCTGCAGTCCCATCACAAACGAAGAACGTTTCGCCGTAAACTAATCTCCAGCAGCCATCTATTGCCTCATCTCTTGCGAATCTGATGAATTAACTATAACTAGAGCTTGGAAAGAGAAATAGGTACAGTGGTTCCGTGATCTGATGACTACAGCATGGGGTCAATGTGTCGAAGGACCTCGGTTCGATTCCCATTCAGGTTAACGTTTTTCAAACGTTTTTAAAATGATCATTAGTTTCTTCTTCCCTGTTCTGTCAAAGATTCTTGATTCTTGTAAACTAGACTGCTGTATTAAACCTTGTTTAAACTTTGAAATTGCTTAGCTTGAATTGGTAAGCTTGCATGAAGTTGTCACCCTTATCAAAAGGAAGCTTGATTTACTCTTTAGTCAGGCCAAGTCTTCACGAAGTTTGCATGCTATTTTCGTTAGAAGGGTAAAGTTGATATCACATTAAGGACAGTAGAATATCACGGCTCGCGAAAATTTTAAACAGTCAATAAATCATATTAAGTAGATAGATGGCTGTTAACATTTTGTGAAAATGTGGCTTTTAACTAACAAAATACTCGTGAAATTTACACCATTTTCTTCTATCCACGATTTCTAAACTCTACTCAATAAACTGTACAATTTGTATTCATTTATTCACGAAAATAATGTCTAAACAATAGAGAAAATATGCTTCGTATTCTAAAAAGTATCATCCGGCTCACGTAACACGGAGTATGTTAGAATGAAATACACTGAATTCTCCATAGATGGCAGCAAGTTTGTAAATATGATTTGCCATTTAAAGAAGAAAATACGAACTATATGTTTACAAGAACATTCATTCTGTGCCTTAGGCGGTATTAGGAGAAGCATTGCACTCATATAATCGAGCCGAGCAGAAGTCAATAATTAAATTGGCCCATACAAATAAAGTTTACCTTAGTTTTTATGTAATAATTTTCTTTGTTAAGTGCGTTCTCATGTCTTGTTATATTTTACACAGATCTTAAAGTTTCATCGAAACTATGATTGAGTTTCTTACAGACTGTGTAAGGTTTGTGTAAATATTATACGTATTCAGATACCTGCATAATAAAAGAATATAATTGAAAAATCATTTCCAAGAGTACTAAAGTGTATTGGATGCCAAATTGTTAGTTTTACGAATGCGTACGTCAGTTTTCTTGAAAATGAGAGGTTGAGGCAAATTTCTTATTTCTAAAGCCATAAGGTGTCTTCGATAGATGTAGTGAGAGGTTGTAAACGAGCATAAGGGATTAATTATTAGGAATGTGAGCGAGGCACGTAAGATATAATTAATGTATGAACGGATTGACACTTTTTTCCGTTTCTAAATCTCATCCATGTGTGTTATGATGAAACACCATTAGACTTATATACATTATTTTCTTTCATTACAGGTAACTAAGAACGTCATGGACTGCTCGTTAATTCGTTTCATCATCTAACACGTGAGTGTTTATTTAATATATCATATTATTGTATTCCACCAGTTCTGTACAGGTACGTATCAAGAAATTATTTTCGGAGAGACTTTTCGGATTTATTTTTGGAAGGGGTGTACAAAGTTGCAATGCTAGTTTCCCATACAAATCGGAATTTCGAAGTTGAACCCAAACACCTGGACTCCACCCCCCTAATCCGGATACGTCACTCATTCTGTATGGGGACTATTTTCCTAGTGAGCATGCAATATTATGCCGAACGGCTTTGGGGATAGAACAATATTATGGTTGTGGGGATTTGAATTATAGTCAATTTGGATAGTCAAACGGTTTTGTGGTCATGTCGAGGCCCAGAGCAACACTTTCCACAAATGATTATGGTATAATGTGGTGGTGAGACATAGCAGAATATTTGTCCAAATTGCCACCTTATATTCCGGAAATTACATCAAATATGACTTGGAAGCGTACTACTACAGATAAATGTACTCGACACAGCTCAAATTATATTAGAAACACTTACAGTAGAGTCTCGCTTATTCGACATAAACGGGCCGGTAGAACGTGGGATGAGCGAAAATGTCGGATAATTAGGGGAGGTGTTAAGAAAAAGCCTATTAAACGTCAAACTATGTTATAATTTTACACATTACGAACCTAATAATAATAATCATATTCTATTGAATGAATGCCTCCCTTTTCTTTCCACATATCTCGGTCTGCTGCTATCCTCATCCATGTAGATCCTGAAAAACGCGTGATTTCATCTATCCATCAAGTATTTGGACATCATCTCGGTCGTTTCTTTTCTCTAGGAACCCAATGTAGTACATTAGTCGTCCAACTTCCACCTGTTCGTCTAGCTATGTGACCGGCCCATCACCATTTCATCTTCGCAGTCTTCTACCTTTGCTTGTGCGCGAATCCATTCATTTGTCTTCGTGTGTTTCTTAGTTATTTCTAGCATGGATCTCTCCATTGCTCTTTGTGTGGCTCTTAATCTTTGAGTCGTTTGCGCATCCAAGGTCCAAGTTTCACAGCCGTACATCATCACAGGTAAGAAACATTGATTATAAACTTTACGCTTGAAACACATTGGTAGTTTGCTTTTGAAAATAAAGTATACCTTCCAAACCAACTCCACGCCATTTTACATCGTCTATTTATTTCATCCGTCAACTTGGCATTCGATGTTTTGAGGTGGCCTAAGCAAACATACTCATCAACTATGCCTATTGTCTCTCCGCTAATCTTTATTTCCTTCTTTGCAGAATGTTGATTGTTCATTACTTTTGTTTTACTTAAATTCATTTTAAGGCCTATTTTCGAACTCTCATTACTCAGTTCTTCCATTCTGGTTTGTAGTTCTTCTGTACTTGAAGCAAACATGACTATATCATCAGCGAACCGTAGGTGATGAGGATTTTCGCGATTGATCTTTATTCCAACTTCATCCCAGTTTAAATTTTGAAACACTTTCACCAAAAGAGCTGAAAAGAGTTTTGGAGAAATTGAATCTCCTTGCCTTACCCCTTTTCCAACTTTAAAATTTTCACTTTCTTGATGTAGTCTAATGACAGATGTAGCAGTCCAGTAAATGTTTCTCAGTAACTTGATGTATACACTTTCGATGCAACCGCAGAACCGCAGAAAAATTATGATTTTTCAATGTACGAAGTTTCGAGCTAAAAGCTCATGACTTCCATGTGATTGTTATGGCGGGATGTGGAATTAAATAATTGAATTGATTAGGGAGCAACTGTCGCATCCCTAAGGCAGTGAATGTAATGCGAAAATGAAGTGAAGGCGTAGTTGACGAGTCGAGGAGAAAAGAAAGCAATTGTATAAGCGAGGCAACGATGGTAAAGTAAATCAGTGAGGCTGAGTTGGATTTAATTTCCTTCCATAAAAAGTAGTGGTCATGATTTGGAGTTGGAATAGTTAATCGTGAGTTTCAGACAGGTGGTCTGTGGTGTAAATGGAGTGGTTATCTGGGATGGGGCATGCGGTGAGTATGACGGATTGGTTGAGCAGTGCCCAAGGTGTTCAAGGTAGGATAAGGTGAGTTGTTGACACGGTTCCAGAAGGAACGGCATTGAAAATCAATGACATCATTAAGCATGGGAAGAGACAAATCTTCATGAAGCTGTACAATACGTGTGTCTCTGCTATGTCCTGTGATCATCCTGGCTGCTCGATTTTGGACACGTTGAAGTTGTATGTGGTGAGTTTGTGCTGCATGTTGCCATGCAGGGGCAGCATATGTCAGAAGAGAACGAATCATCATGACGTAGGTGTTCAGTTTAGCTTGAATTGTAAGTTCACAGCTGCGAAGTATTGGATATAATGCAAGGAGACGAGTAAGAGCTCGACTGGCGACAGTTTTCAGATGTTGACGAAATAATAGAGTTCTATCCAAGTCAATTCCAAGGTAGCGTGCATATTGACTATACGGAAGTTGCGTTCCAAAGAGCGTAAGGGTTGTAAAAATGCTGTGTATCGTTTGGAAAAGTGAACAACAGTGGTTTTGTCAGCGTTGAGCTTCATTCGCCATTTTGTAGTCCAGTCTTCAATGGAAGCAATATGTCTTTGTGCATATAAGTGGGAATAACGGAGATTGCGAGAAGAAGCGAAAATAGCGGTGTCATCAGCAAAGGTAGCTAATTTGGTGTGAACATGGGTTGGAATATCTGGAGTATATAAATTAAAAAGTAACGGTGCGAGAACAGATCCTTGAGGTACTCCAGCGGTGATAGGATGAGTAACAGAGTCGTAGCCATGATAGTTGACATAAAAGCTGCGGTTGTGTAAGTATGATGCGAAGATATTGGTCATTAAAGCCCAATTTGCTGAGTTTGTATAAGAGTCCTCGATGCCAGACACGATCAAAAGCTTTAGAGGTATCCAGAAATATTCCTATGGTGTGTCCTTTGTTATTAAATTGTAATGTAATTTCCTCAACCACTCGGAAGAGTTGTGCAGTTGTATCATGCGCTGAACGGAAGCCAAATTGGTGATCAGGTATTACATTTTGTGTTTGTACATATTTTGTGAGACGGGCATGCCTTGATGGTCAAGTGATTTAAGTACTGCTGCCAAGGAGACTGAATCGAAAGCTTTTTTCAAAATGTATGAAGCGGCTAGGTAACCGTGCCGCCTAAGGCGTTAGGCGAACAACCCGAAGGTTCGGGTTCGAATCCCAGCAGGGGTATGGATGTTTGTGATTGTGGATTTTTAACTAGAACGTGATGGATAATCGTGACGGGCCGGTCAAAAGTTACTGGAATGGCCCATACAAAATATAGTTTACCAGAGTTTTTTTTATCAAAATCTATGAATCTCAGACATGGTGAAAGTTCATATTCATTAGTTTCTTTCCATAATTTCATTCAATATTTGTGTGTGGTCCATTTTTCTAAATCCACGACGAAATCCGGCTTGTTTTCTTCCCTGGTTAAAGTCTCGCTCAATACGATTCAAAATAACTATGTTTTACAATACAACAGGAAACATTAACTGAAAACGTAATTTGTTCATCAGTTATTTCATACCGATCATCATCCTTCGTGCACTGACAGACACATGAGTCATAGTGTAGGGGGGTTGGGCCACGCATTAGAGTCGGTAGAAACAAAAACAAAATAGACTACGTTTTTTCACTTCTTGTTGCCGATTGATGCTTTTTTTCTTCGATGGTATGTCGGATAAGAGAAGTTTGGATGAACGAGACTCTACTGTATTTTGAAACTTGTAGATGAAAATATACCTGTCGACCTATACCACACGTGATCTGAAGTCATTATTCTTACGTGATGGGACTTTTGTTTTAATGAAAGAAAATTATATTAAAGCCAATTTACTATATTTCAATTATGAATGTAACGAATACTACAAAGATACTTAGCGAGTGTAGAAGGGATGGCAACTAAAATGTTAAAGAAATTCAGTAGAAAACTTGTTCACGCACTTTCCATTCCCTTCACGTCGGCATTTGCAGAACCTGTAGCATAAAATTCTTGCAGAAAACAGATACAAGTTTTCTTTGCATATTTGCCGCATATACAGGGCACACAAGGCCGTTACTTTATGGGAGAAGCACAAGGATTTTGCCAGTTTTAAGCGAGTCCTCTTTGTCTAAATACCCAAAGTGCACGGAGTTAAGTTTCCATCATGAGATCCAAACACTTAATGTAGGTGATCTTCTTCAGCTCCCTGGACAACTTCTTAAGGACAAGAAAATCGAAAAACAGAATGACGTCGAAATTATCTTCTGACAGTTTATTGGCCGTAAATGTGATTAATTTTGGTTCTCATGTTAAATAAATACGGTTGTATCACGTTGCAAAATCGTATTCATTTCCTTTGGTTCATTTTGAGTTGCAATCTTAGGTTTGAAAAGACGTTGATTTAGTTATAACGAAAGCTGTTCCAAACCTACAAAATATTCGAGATGAACAAGATTGAAACAAATTTTTAATTTTCCTTTTAATTGTTGAAAAAAAAAAGAATAAAAAAAAAACAACTAATGAAAGTGAAATAATAAATTATATTTGAAAGTGAAAATTAATTTCGCGTTTCTTTGTTCTGGAAACATGTAACTTCCTAAGATACATTCCAGAAGTGGATTCACGCCTTAGGTGCTGACATAACCTTGTCATATATGTATAATGTTATTAACATCATTTGCATAACACGTGCCGTGATTTGTTAAAAGGGTTTCTTTTCTTGTTGAGAGTACATATGTTCAGTGAAAAGAAATTAAAGAAGGAATCTACACAAAATCTTTACAAAGTACTTCTACACGCTTGAGTTAATTTAATGAGCGCTTTAAGAATAATTTGTTTTAAAGGAATGTTAGCCATAATGATGATTACACATTTCTTTTAAATACACTGAAGAAAGAAAACGGATGTGTATATTGTTTTATCTTTGTGTTGATTCTTTGAATAAATTTCCTTTAATTTCATTTTTCCCGTTTCCATTAGTTTCAAGGGAAAGATTTAATTGCCATATTTAAATATTTTAACTTGGTATGTTTCAGTACTCAATCTCCATGTACCTAATACGGAATTATATACTGGAGCAATTATTACTTCATCTCTCCAGTCATGTTAATCTCTTGCGTACTGTATTCAATAGTTTCTCGTTACGTATATGGGGTGCCTGGCTGACTTTTTCTCCTTCAGATCTACATTTAGAAGTTTTCTAATTACTTTCATTATTTCTTTTCTTAGAGTTTTCATTTTCACTTCGTGCAATACAATACTTCATGCAAAACATTTAATCTATCTTTGCTTAACTCTTTTTTTTTCATCGTTTGACAGAAGATATTCTTCTGTTTCTGGGATAATTTAATCCTCGCCATTACTAGTTTCTCTTTTATATATTTTGTTCTCAGTTCTTATATATCCTAATGTTTGTAAATGAAGCTACCTGGACTCTTCAAAGGTATATCAGGTAATATACAATTCTATCTTTGTTTGTAAGCAAACATCTTACTACTTTAGAGGTCACTTAGACCTTACTACTTTTTTTATCTATTATATAAAATAAATTCAAAGTAGGAATTCTTTTATCACCTTTTTCATATCTATTATTCAAAATTGATTCAAGATATTAATTCTTTATCTTGGTTTTTCTTATCTATTATTCAAAATTGATTCAAGATAGGAATACTTTTATCTTATTTTTCTGATCTATTATTCAAAATAGATTCAAGATGGGACTTCTATTAGCTTATTTTTATCTACTATTCAAAATAGATTGAAGATAGGAATCCATTTTCTTATATTTTTTTCTTATTTATTATTCAAAATATGAATTCTTTTTCTTATCTTTTATTTTCTTTATCTATTATTCAAGGTAAATTCAAGATAGGATTTTTTATCTTCTTTTTTCTTATCTATTATTCAAAATAGATTCATAATAGGAATTATTTTAACTTTTTATCTTCTTTTCCTCGTCTGTTATTCTAAATAGAAATTGTATTTTCTTTTTTCTTATCTATTATTCAAAACAGTACTTGTTTAAAAATAGAAAAAATACATATTTTAGCTATTCAGAAGGTTGTTCATAAATTAAGAGGGATGTTAAGAACATTCCCAATAACCATAAAACTAGGTAAGAACACTGAAGAGGTACTATACATAGAAAAATCGATTACTTCAAAATGAATTGTCAAAATGATGCACTGACATATAAAGTAGTTTGACTGTTTAAATGTAACAGTTGTAACACACATGGAAACTTCACTGGTGCGGCAGTCAGTGGGAGCATTTCTGGCAAGTTAACTAAGAGCGATGTATTGAGATTTTGTATTGGGTTGTGTGCTATTTGGAAGCATTGATTTCACAGAATATCCTGAAATTCCCTCAGTGATGATACTAATGGAAAACGGCTTGCTGCACAATATTTTAAAATGCCCCCCAACGTGTATAAATAACATTGAGGTCCGGTGATTGTGCAGACCGTAAGTGACATGTTTGACTGTAATATTCCGTAAATTAGCGGCGGATAATGATAAAGCTTCAGTGTTGCGCTACAAGTACAACCACATTCTAAAAATATTTTGGTCCATAATTGGTAAAACAAATAATTTCAGTTTCCTTAGAATAACATTTTCTCTTCTGTCCTCCATCCAAGAAAGCTAATCTTTTGTTAGAACATGGACGCTCCACACTGTGAATGATTTGTCTTGATTGTTACCGCATTCATGTAACATCCACCCTAACAAAACACTTGCTATTAGAGTAAGTGTTCTGTGTTCTTCTTATCAAGTCCTAGGAACATTTGTTGTCATTTGTTTGTAACTGCGCTACCTGGTATTTAATATTTTCGTCACCACAACGCTTTGTTCAAAGCGAAGGCCGAGAGAACGTATGTTAACCGGCACCAACTTACAAGTCCATAAGGTATACTATTTCATAGAAATTTCCCATATGTGCCTCACTCAACATACCCCCAAGTGAATGTGCTACAAGAATATTTTTTCCATTCCCTTTGTCACTTTCATGTAAAGTATTCAAAGAAGCAGGAGCCAAGTTTCACAAACTATGACGTCATTACACCCAACTCTCATACTAGAACGGTTTGGCGGGTTAAAATCACAGGCTAGAGTTTCAGAAAGGGAATAAGAAAAGGAAAGAGCAATACACGGCTTTATTACTTTTACTAATTGTATAATTAAATAATAAACCCCTGGAACAACAGATGGTCCAAAGTACAACAGTGATATAAATGGTCGGATGGAAAAGTAACCCTGATTTGAATTTTATCGAATATCATTTCAGTACTGGACTAGAGCAACTCACTGGATTAAATTGAATTCATTTATAATCTTTAGGCATATTTGGCTCGGGTCAGGATAGGGTAAGGGAGACGATGAGTAAGGTAGCAGCCAGGATTTTACCCATTACCAATACAAAGTCTGCGATGATACAGTCTTGTCCACGAGGACTGGGTTAGCGTAACTTATGCCGCACTGCAATCGTCTCCTCTGTCTGGAGAATTTCTAAACGAACTCAACGGATAGGCCCCACGAAATATAAAGAGCGACATAATTGAGAAATGAGAGAAAATTGCTCAATAAAATTAAATATAACACTATATATTCTTTGTAGGAAGGAAAGTACTACATTAATTTTGAGAAGCGATTCGTTGAACTGACATTTAACACAAAGAAAAGTTTATTGAAATTTTATGTTTCTAGCCTTTACAGTACCTTAAGTCGTCACTTTGTTACGTACATGAGGGAAGAAGTGGGACAAGTAGAAAGCATGTCTCTATTGAAGGTGCCACCACGACATTCTTCTGGTTGAATTAAGAAAACCCATTTGAAAGACGTGAACGAGACTCGAACCCTTACTGTGTCTTATGTTCTTATACGAAATATGGAGCTCATTATTAGACTTAGGTAAAAGATAAAAATTTAAGTTTGTTTTTAGACAGTTTGTTTATTTGCTGAGTTATGGAGAAAAAAACAATTTTGAAGGCCAATAAAGGAAATACAAAATTGACAGTTTATGGCTAAAATATAGTAACAATTGAGGAACATTTTCTTACGAGTATAGTTCCTGTTAGAATAACTAAACAAACCTATTGAATAAATTCAAATATTTTGAATTTTCAACTGATAATTAAACTTTACATTTTAATTTCGTTTATATGTGTATTAGCCAATTATCACTCTTGTCGACGTTATGACAAAGTATACCAAGTATAAAAAATAACTTCACGCGTTACTGACCTCACCCTGCTCGAACATAAACGTCCGTAGCTTTGGGAGTACACTTGGGCATTCCAAATTTGAAATCAGACTATTATTATTATAGACCTACGAGACCACTATATAAGAAGATTTTTTAAAAAAAATATTTATTCATTCTTAAGGTGTTTTACATCAATATTAAAACATCATATTTATAAACAAGATTTATTTATTTTGTAGTATGCTTTAGGGTTTGGATAAATTAATACAGAAATTTCGAATTAATTTAAGTTTTCAATCAAAGCACCTACAGTATTATCACATTGCTTATTTTCGTTGATGAATGTAAATTTTTTTCTTCTTATTTCTGTCCCCTGGAGCGTCAGCTGGATATAACCCTTCGGTAAACTAAAAAGAACGAAAAAAATGTATTATAGGAGTTTGTATTTTTTTTTAAATGTTTACAACAAAAATAGTTTAGATGTAGTGTATTGTAAAAGGACAGGTTGATATTTTTTAATTCAATGAGAAATGTCATTTTCATGAATATATACAATTTTCATGTGACATTTCTTGTAATTAATAAAATTGGTGTACGACCTACGGTTAAGTACTAACCAAGAAACACGTGCACTAAACAACAAAGGTTTCTTCAATAAAACAAAATATACTTATACATTTTCCTAAGAAATAAAATATGCTTTTAATGCAAAACAGTTGCCAAATGTAAGAGACTTATCAATTGCGAAGATACGAGTTGTTATCAGTTACCAGCATTTATTATTATATATGAGCATTTCAGTAGGCAAAGTTCGTTAGGCAACTTTTATTTCATGAGTAGAATCTATGTAGGTGCTTTTATAACCACTTAAAATTATATACTTGTTTTAATTGCAAGTATGCTGTAAGATTGGATTTTAATACCTTTAGCCATAATATCCGTATCCCAATCCATATCCGTAGCCAAGACCATATCCAAGACCATAACCATAGCCACCGTAGGCTGGGTATCCTGCATAGCCAAGACCGTAGGCGATTCCTCTCTTATCTCTAGCGGTCTCCTGGGTGAAAGCCACAGCCAAGATGGCGAAGAGAACAAGAAGAGCCTGGAAACAGTGTAAAGACGGTGTTCACATATAATACATACCATATAACATCCAAAATATACGTTGATACATTAAAATATAATGAGAAAACGATATACTGTATGTAGCGTACTTACAATTGCTATCAGATAAAATGCACGTCATAGGTCTAAGTTCTTTTCATATTTAATTTGGATGGTAAAGTGATTAAGTTCCAAGGTAATGATAACGCTTTCATTTGGTTCTGAACTTTGGAGGCAGTACCAGCATTATATCCTGGCGTCCTAAACCTCCTATCAAATTGAGTAAACTGGATCCTTTGGGAGGTAAAGGCGGTCGAGCGTGAGACTGACCATTAACTCGTAGATCCAGAGTATGTAAAACTCTATCTATGTATCTCCCCATGTGCCATTCACAGCACGCATGTATCGCACAGGGGAGACCTTTATCCTTTTCTTTTATCGTTCTATAATACTACTCTGAATTTTGTGTGAAAAATTATGAAAAAACTTGCAGATTCATTTAAGTTTCTATATTAATACTGATAATATGTTTTGTTTACGCGTATTCGGATTTCTTTATAGCTTGAATTCGTAACATTAATAATCTCAAGCTGAGAAGCTAATAAGTGAAATTCTAGTTCATGATTTTTGACGTCAGCGTATTCCGGTAGGAAACTGTTATGTTTAAATCGAAGATTTCTCTACCCTGGATGGAATTTGAAGCTAAAACAGTTTTAAATGTGTCTGAAAGCTCGTCGCCTTCAATCACTCCTAGCAGCGAAAGGCCTATCAAAATTCCTTCCATTCTCGAATATTGACACATTTAAAAACAAAATGAAGTTTTAAACAGCCTGTCCAATGTCTCAATAATTCGTATCCACTGACGATTAGGTAATTCTAATATTAGATCTAAGGGAGTGTAGAA
The DNA here is from genome assembly GCA_022664845.1 of Lepisma saccharinum. Lineage (NCBI taxonomy): Eukaryota > Metazoa > Arthropoda > Insecta > Zygentoma > Lepismatidae > Lepisma > Lepisma saccharinum. Next base: position 76,397 of record JAGDQP010005282.1, read on the forward strand.
TTATCAGAAAATCAGGAAAAATGCAGTTATTATTAGAATCGTTTTATGTCGAACAGTACTTACTAACATTCTCAAAATTATATTTGATAAATCAAATATTCAACTTGACACTTATGTTTTTTTTATCTCCAATAATAAAAGAGCTAATCTTGCATTGGAAAGAATTAAAACGAATTTTCATTAATAGCAGTTTATACAAGAAACTGAATTCATTTGAAAGTACTTCCTTACCAAGAATTTCATTTTGATTGTGTGAGTGTGTGTGTTGATCAGTTGCAACAGTGACTCTGTTCAACGCCATCTTTTGTATAAAACAATAATTGTCCTTGTATTCACAGTGTTATGGATATGTTTTACGTTGGCGTTCTGATTATTTTTTTTTTTCTGATTTCCTTTCTAGGAAGTTGTAAGTCAGTCATTTAATTCATTTCTTTTCTGTTTCAAGTTCCTTGCCCTGTCTGCCAAGTGGTTGCCACTAATTTTTTTTCTTGTTGACTTTCTGCCAATGTTTGTTGAAATCATCACCACGTGAACTACTGCGAATGCACAATACACACATTTTCCTTAGGTAAAGGAAATCGCGTACTGGACAAAGAAAAAAAATATATAATTACATTTCCGTTTATAGATCACTGGTTTAAAGTATGCATTTTTTAAAACGATTTTTAGTACCGTCTTGCCAAAAGTTATCCAATCTGTTGTGTTTCATCAACTATTCTAATGATAACAGTTTCACAGAAAATAACGTTTGTATCCTTAATAAAGTAAGTTAATAAAATAATTGAAAATTCTATTCTTTCTCTAAAAGTATTATAAATTGTATTCGTTAATATTAATCATAATATTAATTTATTCGTATTAAGTAATATTAATCACATATATTTACTATGAGCGCCTGATGGCTTGGTTATTAACCATGCCGTTCTAAAAGTCATGGAGAGCTGAAAAATTACTTTTTACTTACAGGTTTATTTCAGATAAAAGCGTGATTCCTTTGATGGGGTAAACATTGGTAATTTTGTGGCATATCCTATTTTAGCTGAAACATTGAATTCTTGCACAGCCAACGGCGTTACTAAGAGTTATGCAGTTAAAAAGTTCCCCGCTACGTGACCCTAAAAGTTCTACCGGCAATTTTGTCTGATCCGGCAACTGTTAGCATTATCGCGGCTGTGTAAGGTGGTAAATTAACGCAAAATTACCCAGGTTTACCCTATTTTTTAAATACTATTCTTTCTCATGTTTAATACGTTGTAATCCATTTTTTAAATACTATTTCTTACTGAAGCCTGTGAAGGTTTTATCTACTTTGTTATTAGGCGGTGGGTGAGCTTGTCTTTGTATAATAAGTAAGGTCAGTTGTCTGGTGCATTGTGAAGTTCCACGAGTTTCTTGGGGAGAATGGGGCTACGATTTATGCGGGATTTAAAATGTAAAGATTCTTAGGAATGGATTTATGTGTTGTCATTAGACAAATACAAGTTTACAAAGTAGTAGTACAAAAAGTTTTCATCTATATGTCCAAAAACTTTATACATAAAAGCATATTAAATTTAATATGTGGACAGTTACAAGGAACATCATGTATTTTCAGCTTTCAGAAATATTGATTAACTATCAAAACCTTTCGGTATTGTTTAAAACAGATTAAAATTTAGGTAAGGGTTACTTGTAATTTTATGATATTTAATTCCTAGTTCCTCATTTATGTACTTATGTAATTTCTTCACAGAAAATTTGTGTAATTACTCTAGGAAAAACTTTTGCGAACAATTTATGTTGTCATTAATTTTTAACTTCACTTTTGAAAAAAAAAAGTATATGAAACTAGAATTTTATAACAACCATTTTAGCTTCTGTGCCATTTTGTGGCTTCTTGTTCAACAAAATATAGCCTTAACAACAAAGATTTGTAATTTTATGCTGAACAGACTAATTTAAAACATTTGTGAAAACTGAAAATAGGTAAATATTGACACCTATGTATCAAAGGAACAACTTTGATTTTTGGAGACTTTTCATGTGTTACTTCATGGTTACTTTCTACATAGGGTGTTCAGGAAAGGTCATGTTCAGGAAAGGCCTATGATATTGCACATTATTTTGTCTTTGGTTATTCTCATATCAGCTTTGTTGTCATAAAATATGTTCCTAATTTTATTTGGATAAGAAATAAAACCAAATATTCAGTCAATAACATTTTTGTAAAATATATCTATATCAGTGTGGATTACAGTATTATTGGGTATGGTATGAAGTATAATTCATATTGATATTTTTGTTAGACGAATATTGGTAATACATAATTAATAGTGCAGTAAAATCTAAACAAAGTTCGCTACTTCTTAAAATATTCTGTAACATTAGTGATATGTCTTTATAAGAATCGTTGTTCCTTTGGTAATATTCATAAGTACAATTCCGAGGGTATCTGTGTTGGACAGAGCGGAAATCCATATATTACGCCGCAGCACAAAATCCGACGTCAACACCTTACTGGTGAATTGGTCAAAGACTCTCAGAACACTCACCGTCTCGCGAACTCCGAACCACTCCCGTTACAATATGCATATAATGTTATTTTCCCTTTCAAATTCAAAACGTGTATTTCATTTATATGTATTAAGAAGAACAAAGGCCCTAAGATTGATCCTTGAGGTACACCGTCTTAAATCTTTAATTCAGCACTTTATTGAAATCTATTAGATAGGTAACTTTTTAAACCAATTGAGAGGGAATCTTTTAGATCCTATCATCTCTAAGTTAGTCAGCAGAATTTCATGATCAAGTGTATCAAAAAGCTTTCTTTAAATCTATAAATAGAAATGGAACATATTCTCAATGAATGAGAATTCTGATCCCTAACCGACAAATAGAAAAGTGTTAAACCATTGTGTTAAACTGTTTCAATGTAGTGTTCTTTTTTTTTGACAATTTAGTCCAATAGCACACTGAGGTAACCGTGTAATCTGAGGTGTTAGGTCAGCAA